>CAMZMU010000097.1:32773684-33036353 GCA_947311845.1 Poa pratensis | reverse complement strand
TGTGGTGCACTTAGGTGGGTGGTAATTGCAACCTCTCGAGAGTGTCTAATCTAGATGTCTAGCCTTGTTCCAAGGATATGGAACAACAGTTCAGTATCGGTCACACTGTGTGTCCTCGTCGAGTCCGGAGGATTAAACATAAGTATTGTTTGAAGGAAAGATGAACAACCTGATTCACTAAATGAACAATAAGTTGATGCAGGGAATGTTACTTGAGACGTGATTGTGAACCAAGTTTAGGGATGGCGGTGTGATGCGTTGGGGAGCCTATAGTTAGGCCAGAGCCCACATCAACCGAGCATGCCCAGAGTGGAAAGATGAGGCCAGTGGCCTAGCAGCATAATCACAGGTGATGTTGTGTATTATTTGGTACCCACTGGGTACACCCGTCTTCTCGTCACAGGTAAGCTCGTTGTATGATTGCCGGTGCACGATCCAACCCCACCTGGCTTGGACTCTGCACTGGTGATACCCCATTGTTTGCCTATGCCATGTTTTGCTTGTCAATGCCATGCTACTTTTATGTCACGTATCTAGAATACACCTTGACATGTTGTAGGATTCTATTTCCAGTGTTTACCTTGTTGCATGATTGTTGGATTGTTTGTGGTGAGGGGGGCGATACTTGCTGAGTGCATAATAATGTACTCACGGGCCTTGTGATTGTGGCCAGGTTTTGTCGAGGATTCATCTTCTACCTTAGCAAGGAGATGGAGCAAGAGCGTGCTAGGATCAGTAGCCCAGCCAGATGCCTGTGGAGTGGAGCCGCTCCAAGCCGCTGCCTTAGTCGTCTTCCGCTGCCAGATAAACCCCCTGAGCCATGCTTGGCTTGATATTTTGTCACGCCTTGATGGCCTTGTAAACCATTTGTAGCACTATTGTGCCTGATTGTGTAATGATTTCCATTATGTTACACTGTCGTGACGTGCGGCCAGATATCCTGGGCTGGCGCACGGGACGACGCCTCTCTGGAGATATTTCCAGGGAGGGTGTCACAGAGCATGGTATCAGAGCACCAGGCTGGCTGTAGACTACCCTAGCATGGAAACCCCGCCTTACTTTTGCCCGACAGTGAGCCCGATGGATTTAACCCATCTCCGCCTAACTGGCATGGCTGGTGTCGGTCAATAGTATGGTACAGTAGGACTTGTCCCATTCCCCGAGAGAGGCTCGCCGATTTCTTCCATGAGAAGGAATCGACACAACCCAGCTTATATGAGACCCAGTCCTAGCTGTCGTTTATCCCCACCCTCGCCTGCTACCCGCATTCAAACTCTCTTGAGACCGGATCCCACCAAGGAATCCCGCATTCTCATCTCATCCTACACCCAGAGCCAGAGGAATCCGATGGCAAACCCCATGGTCATCTTGGAAACCACGCGCCGCTGAGTATGGCGGATTTCCACTGATTCTTCGAAGAAAGGCCGTCTCTGATACTCTTGGCAGGCCTGATCTCCCTCGATATGTGGTGTTCGAGAACTCACTCTCGCCTGCCGGGAGTGAATTTCGAGCAAACGTGCATATCGGCTCGTGTCCGTTGGGCACAAGCATGACTTACCTGATTCCAGGTAGTAACATGCCCACTCTTGCTCAGCCATCCAGATAGCAGCCTATGAAGTCTTGTCCGCCTGCGGTACTCCGAACCCCCGCAATGGCGAAAAGCCGAGCTTTCCACTTTCCTCCCAGCCGACCCCAACCTGGCGCGGAGGCTATCCAAACCTCCATTGAAAACGAAGCCGACCCTGCCATCCTCACCCTAGTCACCTACGCAGCTGCGATGACGAGGTTCAGCCATTCTCTGATGGAGGAACTCGCGACCACAAGGCGCAAACTTGGTCGTGCTCGCCTGCAACTGTGTCGAGCGAGGAACCCACCTACCCTCAAACCCTGGGCAAGTCCGGAGTACAGGACCCTCCGTCCCAGATGACTTGCTGGAACGCAGTCTGGATGTGTCTGTGGCACAGGCGCTAGCCCGAGCTCAGCAGCAACCCCAAGAACAAGGTGTAGTCCTTGAAGGCAGGCCGATGATTCCCCCCACCCACCGGAAGATGCAGATGTGGACACCACTCTTCGTCTTGGCCTCGCTCCACCGACCACCAGAGGCCGTTAAGCGGGTAGAACCCATGTTTAGTTAGCCTGAGTGGCGTTTGTATAATGGTAGGTGAGAATCAGTGAGGTTGTTGTGGTTTGTGTTTGCGTGTAATGGAGGGCTATTTTCCATAAAGATATTTTCGTAGTATAGCTCGTTCTCCTATCTGTATGCTAGTGCCTCTGCCATTCTATCTGTGCTGCAAGACCAGATTTGTGACAAGCTGAGAAGAAGTTCAGAAATGCAGATCTTGTTCCAGGTCGTCAGAAAAGACAGATTGATACATCCAGCAAGTTCAGTACAACAGGGGAATCTCAGAATCAAAGGATACAAGTTCTACTCCAGCATAGAACACTACAACTATCTCAGTACAGATGCAAAGGCACCCCAGAAATTCTACTCCTCCAACCTCAGTGGCGTTGCTAGAAGATGAGCCTGGCTCACCCGACGCCGCGTCGCGGACCGCGCGACGACGACGGGCGGCTCGAGCGGCCCGCTTCCCTCCGCCGGAAGAACAGCCACCGGCGGCGCAGCCGGCTCCTCTGCCGCAGCATGCCCCTCTACCGCAGCGTGCTCCCCCACCGCAGCATGCTCCTCCCGCCACGGCGTGCTCCTCCGCCGCCGCAGCGTGCCCGTGCCACTCCGCCGCAGCTTGCCCCTGCACCACAACCTGCCCCTCCGCCGCAGCCGCCAGCTCCACCGCAGCATCAGCCCCAGCGCCAGACCACCCACCAGTTGCACAGGCCAAAGATCAGGAAGACCACCGCGCAAACAGCAGTCCGCCCACCACCGTGGACGAGATCCCGAAGAGCGCGACGATGATCACATGCTCGATGAAGCCCGCCCCTATCCAGCATCTCGACGTAGGCTCTGAAAAAGCTCTGAACAAAGCCCATGGTTGCGATGAAGGAAGAGGGATTTCAGATATCTGGTTTATAGCTGGAGCTCGGATGCCGCGCCCCGGCACCGCATTGCGCGGGAAAAGGAGAGGAATCGTGAGCAGTGCTCGCCGATGGCGCGAAACCGTCGAGGCGACGTTCCCCAAAGCCGTGATGGCCGCTGCATCGACGGACCGCACGCGCAGCAGTGCCGCAGTGGAGTGCTCCGCGCACTGAGAACAGGCCGTGGACAGAGCGAGGAAGCGCGAGGAAGAAGAAGAGAGAAAGGGAGAAGGAGACTGCCAGGTGGACCCCGGTCCCACATGTCAGTGAGTAAAACAGAGAGTCTCCGTGTACTCCTATCCTTTGTTCAAGACGAATCTCTCGCTTTCCAGTATCTTTTAGGGAAAAACCCTTGCAAAATTAATTTTGGGGAAATTCCACTGTGTCTGTGAACCAATAATTGGTGACGCAGAAAATTTTCTTTAGGAGAAACCCTGTTCATTTTTCAAAACCTGTGTATCCATGAAAATGAATATACAGCTTTTGTAAAATAAAACCGTAGAATTTTTGTCTTCCCAAACTTGTGGTAATAGTTGCCTAAAATAATTCTTGGTTGTTGATTGATAGTTTGGTTGTAGATCTTGTTTGATTTTTGCCATGTCTATGTCTGGTTGAGCAAGGATTTAATTTAATAAAAATGCTAGCATTTTTGTAGAAAAAGTTTTAATTGGGGTATAAATGGATCGTTCAAGATTTATCTTGTATAACTCCCCGAATCTCGGACGAGATTCTTTTAAGGGGGGAAGGTCTGTAACACCCCGAAAATTCAAACCTTATTTTAGCGGTGTTTTCTGACACCTGGAAAACTTTTTCTATTTTCCTAAATGTTTCTTCAGATCTTTTGGGGATGATTGACTTTGGAATTGCTCTCCCAAAATTTCCCAGTGATCCATGAACCTCTCCAATGCTGGTGATAATTTTGTTGCTTAGGTTTTCTCTCGAAAACCCTAGCCCTAATTTATTAAACCGTTTAAACCCTTTTCTCCACCTACAAAAGGGAAACCCATTTCCATAGCCACAAATCCCACCAAAAATACCGAGGACCCCATGTCCATATAAAGACCATCCATGCAAAAATGTTGCATACTCCAATGCAATATTCCCAAGTTAGCCAGTATTTTCCAAACTGCCATTTCTAGTCCAGAAATATTTTAACCAAGCTAGGAACCTCCAAAAATTATGCCATTTTGGTATGTACATTATTTCACCTCCTGAACATTTCATCCCATTGTCCCAACTCCATTTGGGCATTATTTGAGGTACTTCCTTTGTAATGCCCTTTTCCTGCCTTTTTGCAATTTCCAAAGGAACCCCTATTTGAATGTCCCAAAAATTTCCACCAAAATTAGAGAGTGATCTCTAGGCAGTGTGTAGCCCTTTGTGCAAAAACTTTGGGTAGCTTGTTAGGAAAATGTTGACCTTTTCCTTCTGCAAGTTTCTGCCCTAAACTCAACGATTTCAAAAACACACCAAATGATTTTTGTAGTGGGAAGTAAGCACCTAGATGCAAGCACTAGGAGATCCTACACCTCTGGACCAAGTCTTGTTCAAACCTAAAATGGTTTGCCTCTCCAAACATCATTTTCAAAATGGACCAGTACTGTATTTTGAAAATTCTAGTCGCACCAACTTGGGAGTTTGCAAAATCCTTAGTCAGCAAAGTTGCTGGAATTTGAATTTGGCACCAAGTGACGTGGTTAGTTTTCTTCTTAGAGCCCTAGGACGAGAGAATCGTCTCGATGCCGAGATCGCATGACCTCCTGCTGCGTGGTCACCACTGAACATGCACAGCGCCGCCGCACCGCTCCTCCGGCTCCTCTGCTGTTCCCTCGACCCAGACCTCTACTGCTCCCCAGGACTAGCTCGAGCCCGCCCTTATCACCTCCCTGTAGCCGGGGAACGTCATCCGTGACGTCGACGCCATTGAAGGCAGCACCGGCCACCACCTAATGCTCCTCCGACCTCCCCCTCGCTGTTCCTCCGTGCGAGACCGCCCGAGCCATGGTCGCACCCCTCCTGCTCCCCTGGCTCGCGCCGGAGACGCCCTTATCCCCTCCCCATTAATTCCGGCCGGAGTAGGCGCCGTCCACCGGGCGCCGCCAGCACTAAACGCCGCGCCGCACGAGCAGTCCCCTTCCAGGAACTACACGACGCACCGACGCTCCAGGAACACCTCGTGCTCACCCTGTAGCTCCAGCGCGTCGCGCTTATCCGCTCCCCCCTTCTACGGTCACTGGAGCACCGGCCACGCGCCGCCACGGCGTCCACACCCCCCGTGCCCTTGCCCTCTGCCCCTCGGGCTATAAAGGAGCCCAGGGCCTCCCTCAGCGACGCACTGCACCCTCCCTTTCCCTAGAAACCTCCTCTTCCCTCCCCGTTTCGAAATGGCGGAGCTCTGCTCTGATTTGGCCGAGGTTGCCGCCGCCGGTCCGTCGACCACGGCGAGCCTAGGCTGAGCCATTCCCCAATTAACCACGCAGATACGATCCCCTCGACCCCCTCCATCTTCCAGTCTAGTCCATCTGGATTTTGGTGGACCTTAGCCTCGTATTCTTCCTCGACCACCGGCGGCGAGCCTGCGGGATGGGCACCACGGCGTCGCCTCCTTTGCTTCCCAAGGCCGTAGCCTCCACCCTCCGACGCGGCGCGGCGGGGCGCTCCCCCCCCCCCCCCCCGTGCCCGTGGCGGCCGGCGACGCCCACCGGAGAGGCGGCGGCCGCAGGTGGCCATGCTCGCCTGCGCCGTGTCGGGTTTCTTCCCGCCGTCCGCGACGCGAAGTAGAAGAAGGCCAGCTGGCCTCCAGCGTGGCAGCGGCGAGACGCCGACCGATGGGCCCGGCCTGGCCCATGGCGCCACGGAGGATAAGTGGAAACGCGTCTGGCGTTTTACGCTTTCCAGAGAAGAAGACGACTTTCGAAATTGCGCAACCAGCTCAGCCCGCGCAGCGGCGCGGCAGGCCACCCCCGGCCCAGTTCGGCCCGTTCCAGTTTTTTTTCGGGAAATTCTTTTCCTTTTTCCTACTGGTAAGTTATTCAAACGACCGTAGTTTTTGAACCGTAACTCCGATTTAGGTGATTCAAATTTCTAAAATTGTATCTCGGCGAGACCAATCCAGTAGTATTGGTTTTGTTAATTTTAGAGCAACTTATTTTCACTACCTTTGTTTAATACTTCGTCGGTCGTTTTACGGTTTAGGCGTTTCCCCGGGATTTCGACCCCAGACGAGTCCGAGACCCCCCGAACCTTCGAGACCCGTCTTCTAAGGCAAGCTAACCCCTTGCTATAAACCGTCCAGCAATGTTGTTTGTTGTTTTGCTTGTTGCCTGCCGAGTATTATATGTCCGTCTGCTTATTGTTATATTGCTTGTGGCTGTCTACTGTTATTATCACATCTCTGTTTGTTGTCCGTACTTTTACATGAGCATTGTATTGCTGCATATGACATGTTGCATTTTAAATTATTGCACTTCTTTATATGCGTATCTGTGCAACACTCCCATTTCCGGGCAATGGCAGGGTCTCCCGCCTCAGCCGAGGAAGTGGGGGAATTATTACAACTGTGCGTCTCGCTTTGCGGGGCTTTGTTTGGTTTTTCAACTTCTTCAACGCCGAGGTGAGGTGCGGACGAATGTCGGCTTATGATCCTCGGGGTTGGGGGCATTCGTGTTAGTTGCCTCTTGTCCCACCGTCGAATATGGGCGGCTTAGGCCATCCGGACTGCGATGCTGGGAGCTGACTTTTCCGCGGTTTTATTTGCCGAGATTGCTGACACCACGTCGGGGTAAATCCCGAGTGGAATGGATGCTCTCTCATTCTTATGAGTGCTTTTCGGTTTATTTTGGAGACTATATGCCCAAATCCCCACTTCCTGGTCAACGGTCGGTCGGTATCGCCGCCAAAGACTTGCGCGTGGAGGAACGGATGCGTAACAGACTCCGCAAACTATTGCTTGAAATATTATTATTATTGTTCTATCACTAACCCCGAGTGACACCGGCCGGGTCTCCGCCACCGTCACCCGGGTATTATTGTTATCATTATTATTGTTGTTATCATTATTGATATGTTGTTGTTTATTCATGCAAGTTGTGTGTTGTTATTGTTTGTGCTATGCTTGTGTTGCTTGTTGTTGCTGATACTGATACTTGCAGGTTGTTATGTTTGTTGTGTGATTTTGATATCGTGATTGTTATGCTGGACTAGCCCCTATTGTTTGGAACTTGTTGTGTTGAAACTTGAATAGATTGAAACAACCCTCCAAGCTTCGATAGGGTCAGTCCATAGTGCCACTAATCTGAACATTGAACGCACTGCCACTGTCGCTCACATGGGCGGGCCTTGACCTACGTAATCCTAACGAGCCTCCTTTGATGCCACCCTTTTGGCAAGTCTAGTCGGTACCATAGTTGGTCGGGGCTAGTCTTGCGAAGGTTCCGGAGCTAGGCGTCGCTCATGGGTTGGGGACGTGCCGGATTCACTTCTGCATAAGGCATAGAGTTATGTCGGTGGCTATACAGGGAGTGTCTTGGTAGCGTGAACGGTCAGGTGAGTGTATCTTGCTGAGTTCGCCTTAAGGATGTTGTCCTAAAGTACCGGCTCGGTGTGGTGCACTTAGGTGGGTGGTAATTGCAACCTCTCGAGAGTGTCTAATCTAGATGTCTAGCCTTGTTCCAAGGATATGGAACAACAGTTCAGTATCGGTCACACTGTGTGTCCTCGTCGAGTCCGGAGGATTAAACATAAGTATTGTTTGAAGGAAAGATGAACAACCTGATTCACTAAATGAACAATAAGTTGATGCAGGGAATGTTACTTGAGACGTGATTGTGAACCAAGTTTAGGGATGGCGGTGTGATGCGTTGGGGAGCCTATAGTTAGGCCAGAGCCCACATCAACCGAGCATGCCCAGAGTGGAAAGATGAGGCCAGTGGCCTAGCAGTAATCACAGGTGATATTGTGTATTATTTGGTACCCACTGGGTACACCCGTCTTCTCGTCACAGGTAAGCTCGTTGTATGATTGCCGGTGCACGATCCAACCCCACCTGGCTTGGACTCTGCACTGGTGATACCCATTGTTTGCCTATGCCATGTTTTGCTTGTCAATGCCATGCTACTTTTATGTCACGTATCTAGAATACACCTTGACATGTTGTAGGATTCTATTTCCAGTGTTTACCTTGTTGCATGATTGTTGGATTGTTTGTGGTGAGGGGCGATACTTGCTGAGTGCATAATAATGTACTCACGGGCCTTGTGATTGTGGCCAGGTTTTGTCGAGGATTCATCTTCTACCTTAGCAAGGAGATGGAGCAAGAGCGTGCTAGGATCAGTAGCCCAGCCAGATGCCTGTGGAGTGGAGCCGCTCCAAGCCGCTGCCTTAGTCGTCTTCCGCTGCCAGATAAACCCGTCCTGAGCCATGCTTGGCTTGATATTTTGTCACGCCTTGATGGCCTTGTAAACCATTTGTAGCACTATTGTGCCTGATTGTGTAATGATTTCCATTATATTACACTGTCGTGACGTGCGGCCAGATATCCTGGGCTGGCGCACGGGACGACCGCCTCTCAGGAGATATGTTCCAGGGAGGGGTGTCACAGGGATTCGGGTTCCTCGTCGCCTGATGCTAGAGACGTCAGGGTGGTGACTCCACTGCGCGCGGCGCCTCCTGAAGATGCACATGGGTTTTCCGCGCACCTGGACTACACGACCATGCTGATTTCTGACGATGAAGATGCAAGGTCAGCCTTTGCTTGCTTTACTCGAGTTTCATGACTGGTTCCGCCTTTGTCTTCGTAGTCTGATTGATGTTGTGCAGCCCGGCCAAGGACACTATACCGAAGAAAGATGCGGCGCCCCTTGCTCCCGAGGTTACAACATCATCGGAGGATGCGGTTCGGGTGGAAAGGACCGCCCCGGCGAGCATGCCCGCCGGTCCAACGGGAGACGCGCCATCTTCTTCGGGTGCGACGCAGCCGGAGCGCCGTGATCATGTAAGTTCGGTGTGAGGCCTAATATGTTATCGGGTGCGCTACAGCGCTCCCGATGGGAGTAGCCCCCGAGGTTATGTGCAACTAGGCACAGTTGGGCATAGGCTCAGATGCTTATGTCTTGCTTGTTATACTGCAGCCGTTCTATCGCACGATGCTAGAATCGGGTGAAGCCTATCTTCAACTGGAACAGGAGCACGACCAGGTGCAGGCCAAGCTGGAGCAAGAGCGCAACCAGATGCAAACTCAGCTGGAGCAGTCGAGCAGTGAGGACCTTCTCCCCATTCCTGCCGGTTTGTGGGCGAAGATTTTGACGCAAGGCTCACATCTTAACTTCTGCAGGCGAGCGAGCGGCTACTCTGACTCGGGTGCAAGAGCTAGAAAAGGAGCTTGCGGCTGAGCGTGAAAGGCTCAAAGAGGTGTGCGACCGCGAGACGCTGCAGGCAGAGCGGCTCCGCTCGCTATCTCATGTGATGGGAGGTAAGTACCTTGTGCCGTTCGATATTTGACTTGCATATGGTAATCTGGTTCTGAACTTTTATGCTTTTGATATGTAACAGAGGCCATTGGGGCCGCGCCTGCCATGGACGAAGGGTCCTTCGAGGATGTGGCGGGTGTCTTTGACAAGATATGTGCCCAGGCCAGAGAGGCTCTCAACAAGTCCGCGGGTGCGTTGACAACTGTTCATCGGCTGGTCTTTCCGAAAGGCACGCCACCCGCGACCGTAGAGGGTCTGGCCGAAGTTTTCGGGCCTGGGACGTCCACATTGGCCAACTACGCCCGCGCCCAAATGGTAGGCGGCTCCGAGACCACCTTCCTTCTTCTGCTTGGCCATGGTATCGCAGGTGACTTCGAGAAAGCCGTAGCTGGCGTTCCGAAGAGACCCGACGGAAAAACTGCCATGACTAGTGCGATGAAGGAGCAGGCGGGAGCGCTGTCGAGGAAGATGGTGGCAATGATGGAAGAACGTGTCGCCTTCCTTGCTGAGCGTGCCGCCCGCACCGCTAGGTCTAGGTCGGAGTCGATGTCGTAGCCGACATGACTGTCCCCTTTTGTCTCGTGTAATGAATTTTAATGCCGTATGGGGCTTTTGATTAATGTGATCTTCTGATTTGCACACCTTATGCCTTCAGTGTGTATGTGGAATTTGGAAAAAGACAGCCCTCGAGCCTGCTGGTCGGGGTTTTTTGCGAGTGATATATGGAGCTTATGTTTGAACTTTGCTCTTATGTAGTCTCAAGCGCGTGGCGCGTCGAGTGGTCAAACTTCGAGGAGTTCTTCTTCCAAGCCAAGCACCCGAAGTGTCAACGACCAAAAGCTTATCGACTACCTTACACAGAAGTTCACGACGATGGAGAGAGAGCTGAAGGAAATGAAGGACGCCCTTGCCGACCTTCAGTCGAGACCATCACCGGCAACGGAGCGGGAGTTATTTCTGCTGGCAGAGCTGGACAAAGTGAATCTTCAACTCGAATGTGAGTACTCTTCGAGTCAAAATATTGTCCTTGTCGAGCTCGTCGACGAAATGTCATTGTGTTATGCTTGTGCAGGTGCATGCTTTGATAAACCGAAAGAGGAAGCTCGACTGCGCGAACGTTTGGATGATCAAGCCAATAGACCGGAGTATTCGACCCACCCTTTCTGGTCAGATCGGGCAAGAAGTCGAGTTCTTGTGCAGCTTCAGAACCGCGCCTGGCGCATGGCCATTGTGCTCGAGACCTGCAGGTTGGCTTTGTCCAGAGTGCATCAGGCGTTGTTTCCCTTAAACGAACAGCCGGAAGGTCTGCCAGCTTTGTTGGAAAAGTTCCGTAAAGGCAAGGCCATCAGGAGATTTGTGCGAGAACAGCTCATCGGCGGAGCAAATGTTGCACTCGCTTTGTGCGGACCCACTACCCGAACATTGACTTGAAGAAGATCGCTCGAGGACCCGCGCCGTGCCTGGTGGCGGTCCTGTGCCTATGCAGGAGCACTACCAAGAGACTCGCACGGACGCGCTGGTCCTGATTCATCGAGTGTTGAAAGAGGAGGAATGGGCCGCACCAAAGGACGAACCTGCAGAATAGGCTAGGCATGTATTTTGTAGAAATTTGTGTAAAGTTACCTGATGAATTTTCTTGATCTGCGTGTATGTAACACATGTATGGGGCTCAGCCCCCGAGTATAAGTTTGTAAGTTTTCATGTCGCGCAGCCCCCGAGTGTTCGGGTGAGTGCGAGAGGTTTTATTTTTCGCGATACAGCCCCCGAGTTCGAGTGTGGCTGCAGAGCGTTTATGTTTTTTGCTTGAACTTTGTGCGGCGCAGCCCCCGAGCCTTCGGGTGCGTCGTTGTTTGTGTGTATGTTTGACCTGTTGGCGCAGCCCCCGAGCGTTCGGGTGAGGCCGAGGTTTTGTTGCGGAGGATTGATGTTTTTTGAGAGCGCAGCCCCCGAGTATTCGGGTGTGGCTTGTGTTTTTGTCTGCATATTATTTGTGCGGATAGTAAACAGAGAGGGATAGAGGAACACTGATTATATTCCTTTTGAATGTTAAGCTGCAGGCCGCCTCATTAAAAACCTTCCAGTCCCCTTAGGTCCTGGTAAGGAAAAGAGCCGTCTGAAACCTGCAGCTATCCGACATATTGCCTATTACATTTGATGACTGAGCAGTCTAAGCATAGAAACGGCGCAGGTGCGCAACGTTCCAAGGGTTGTGCAAAGGTTCGCCTGTCTTCGCGTGCTTCAGTCTGTATGCGCCGCCATCGATGACCTCGGTGACGATGAAGGGTCCCTCCCATGGAGAGGCGAGCTTGTGCACCTTCTTCTGCTTCAGTCGCAGCACCAAGTCGCCGACCATGAAGGACCTGGTGCGCAGTCGCGGCCATGATAGTTGCGAGGTTTTGCTGGTAAACAGCTGTACGAGCGAGCGCAATGTCTCGTGCTTTCCAGTGTCGATGCTATCCTCGAGTGCTTCCCCGCATCTTCTTCTTCGTATGCCGTGACCCTGGGTGCGTCGAACTGCACGTCGAAGGGTAGGACGGCCTCTGCGCCGTACACCATGAAGAATGGTGTGTACTGTGTCGATCTGTTTGGAGTAGTGCGCAGACTCCAAAGTACGGACGGGAGTTCTTCTACCCAGGCACCCGCAGCTCATTTGAGTGGCACGAATAGCCGCTTCTTGAGCCCGCTGCATACAAGCCCGTTGGCCTTTGCCACCTGACCGTTCGACTGCGGTTCCACCTGACCGTTCGACTGCGGGTGCGCCACCGACGCGTAGTTCAGCTTGATCCCCTGGGTTTGCAGAAGTCGCGAAACTCTTCGGCTGTGAAGTTTGTACCGTTGTCGGTTATTATGCTGTTGGGGACCCCGAAGCGGTAGATGATGGCCTTATGAAGTTCACCACCGTCGTAGTAGTCGAATTTGTGATAGGGACCGCTTCGATCCACTTGGTGAATTTATCGACTGCCACCAAGAGATGCGTGTGGCCTCCACGCGAGGATTTTCTGAGCGGCCCAATCATGTCGAGTCCCCATTGGGCGAAGGGCCATGCCAATGGTATGGTTTTGAGCTCTGATGCATGCGCTAGTGGCCTTTTTGCGAACTTCTGGCAACCGATGCACCTTTGAACTATGTCCTCTGCATCCCTGAGTGCGGTTGGCCAGTAAAACCCTGCTCGGAAGGCTTTAGCTACTAGGACTCGACTGCTCGCATGGTGTCCGCAAGTTCCGGCATGGATATCCTGAAGGATGGCCCTGCCATCTTCAAGTGCAATGCATCTCTAAATATCCCTGATATGCTGCGCTTGTATAGTTCTCCTTTGATAATTGTGTAAGCTTTGGCTCGTCGAGTGATCCGACGCGCCTCGACCGCGTCGTCCGGCAGTTCATCTCGTAGTATGTATGCAAGGAAGGGATGTGTCCAAGTCGGTTCGATCAGAAAAACTTCGACCGGCGGATCCTGGGTGCTGGGCGGGATGTCCTTGTCGTATGTGGCCGGAGTCGAAGGTGCTACAGGCTTCTTCACCTTGATAGATCTTTGCGCGATACGCTCGAGGAAGACGCCAGGTGGTACTGGTGCTTTGGTGGAGCCAAGGTTGGCTAACATATCTGCTTCCTCGTTGCTTTCGCGCCCGATGTGGCGTAACTCGCAGCCGTCAAAGTTGCCCTCCATGGTGTTGTATAACTCGCGATAAGCGATCATGTTGTCTGCAGTGGCATCGCAGGCTTTCATCGTTTGCTGCACCACGAGATTTGAGTCGCCATATCATGAGGCGTGTGCACCCGCAAGCCTTTGCCATCTTCATGCCGTGCAGTAGGGCCTCGTATTCAGCCTCGTTGTTAGAGGGTTTGGAGAAATCCATCTGCAAGACATAGCGAAGCTTATCCCCTCGTGGGGACAGGAGTATGACACCTGCGCCTGCGCCTTCATTTTTCTTCGACCCATCGAAGAACATAGTCCACGAGTTGGACACATCGGGGACTCCTGGTAGCTGAGCTTCGATCCACTCGGTGGTGAAGTCAGGCAAGACTTGAGCTTTGATGGCCTTCGGGTGTTCATACTTTATATCTCGAGGTCCAAGCTCGATGACCCACTTAGCGACCCGCCCGGTCGCGTCAGGGTTGGTGAGGATATCACGTATGCCTGCCGCGCTGACGACAGTGATCGGATGCTCGACGAAGTAGTGCACGACTTTGCGTGATGTCATGAATACGGCGTAAGCCAGCTTCTGGTAGTGCGGGTACCGCTGCTTTGATATGGAGAGGACCTCGCTGAGGTAGTACACGGGTCTCTGTATGCTATGATTGTGCCCTTCTTCCATACGCTCGACAACGAGGACGGTACTGACCACCCATTGGTGGCGGAGACATACAAGAACAGCGGCTCACGCTCCCGAGGCGCGACCAAGATTGGAGGAGTTGTGAGTGTGCGCTTCAGGTCGACGAAGGCTGCTTGAGCCTCTGGCGTCCACTCGAAGCTGTCTGACTTCTTCATCAGCTGATAGAAGGGAGCGCTTTTTCGCCGAGCTTGCTGATGAATCGACTGAGAGCGGCCACTCGACCCGCTAGTCTTTGCACCTCTCGAAGTTTGGTCGGCTGTTCCATAGTCAGTATGGCCTGTATCTTCTCCGGGTCCGCCTCAATGCCTCGAGCTGAGACAAGGTATCCCAAGAGCTGTCCGGCTGGTACGCCGAAAACGCACTTCTTGGGGTTGAGCTTGATATTGTATCGGTTGAGATTGGCGAATGTCTCGCGCAGGTCGTCGAGGAGGGTGTCCTCCTGTTTGGTTTTGATGACGATGTCGTCGACATAGACTTGGACGTTGCGCCCAATCTGTTTGCTGAGGCAATTTTGCATCATGCGCTGGTACGTAGCACCTGTTCTTGAGCCCGAAGGGCATTGTGGTGTAGCAGTAGACGCCATGTGGCGTTATGAAGGCTGTTTTGTCCTCGTCTTCGGCCTTCATCCTTATCTGGTTATAGCCTGAGTAGGCATCCAGGAAGGATAGGCGTGCGCAGCCCGCAGTCGAATCAACTATCTGGTCGATGCGAGGCAGCGGGAAGTGGTCCTTGGGGCAGCACTTGTTAAGGGCGGTGAAGTCGACACACATGCGGAGGATCTCGTGCTTCTTTGGCACGAGGACTGGGTTGGCGACCCAGTCAGATTTCTTGATCTCGCGGATGAACTTGGCGGCGAGTAACCTGTCAACTTCTTCACCTATGGCCTTCCGCTTCGGCTCAGAGAAGCGGCGCATCGTTTGCTTCACGGGTCTCGTATCTGGAAACAATTGAAGAGAGTGCTCGGCAAATTCCTGGAATACCTGGCATGTCGGCTGGACACCAGGCAAAAATTTCCCAGTTCTCACGGAGGAATTTGACGAGCGCGCCTTCCTATGCGGGGTTAAGCTTGATGACACGTTGACCGTCTTGGACGGATCCGTCGGGTGCACCTGATGCGACCGTGTGTCATTTGTTGCGTTGAAGGCAGCATCAGGTGCCGGTTTTTTGGCCTCAGGGAAGAGTGTGCGGTCGTTGGATATAGCGAGCTCGGCGAGCTGCTCTTGCATGCCGAAGAACTCGGATATTTTGCTGAACTCTCTGTCGCAACTGTCCGAGCGTTGGAAGTTCCCGTTCACCGTGATGACACCGTTTGGTCCTGGCATCTTCAACTTGAGATATGCGTAATGCGGGACCGCCATAAACCGAGCGAATGTCGGGCGTCCCAATATAGCATGGTATTGTGATTTCCAGTCGACGACCTCGAAGTCGATCTTCTCCGTCCTGAAGTTTCCTGGCCCGCCGAAGATGACCGGGAACTGTACTGTGCCGAGCGGGTAGACCGCTTTGCCTGGGACGATACCGTGGAAGGTGTTGCTTGACTTGGGCAAGTTTTCGTCGACTGGTTCATTTTGCGGAGCGTATCTGCAAATAGATGTTGATTCCACTTCCTCCATCCATAAAGACCTTGGACATAGCGTAGCCGCCGATTTGAGCGTCGAGTACCAAAGCAGCGTGCCCTGGGCGAGCTATGGCAGGTGGATGATCCTCCGGGAGAAGGTGATGCTGGTTTCCGACCCTTTCAAGTACTCAGGAACGGCAGGTGGCGCCATGACAGCCAGATTGACTTGTCGGGTTATCAGCTTTTGCCCCTGTTAGAGGGACGTCCTTTTTGTATCATGTCATTTGCCCGCGTGCCTCGGGGTATGGTTCTGCGCTGCTACTGGAGCTTCTATGAGCTGCTGGTGATGGATAGCGCCCGCATGTTCGCGGCTGCTGGCGCTGGAAGGGGCGGCAGAGCCGGCAGCGCCGCCGCAGCCGGTCTCGGGTGATAGCGATTGACGTAGCCTACCGCTAGCCTTGTGAATTTTCTGCAGTCTTTCAGCAGATGTTTCGAGTGAAGCTTGCCATCTTCACCTTTGAACATGTGGAATCGGCATTCTCCTCGATTTCCTCCTCGAGTTCCCGTTCATTTTGCGGGTCTTCTCGGGGTTTTCTCCACTCCCGTTTGCGGTATCCATCATTGTGCGGGGCGTAATCGCGACTGCGATCGTCATACCGGCCCCCGCTGCGGTCGTCCTGACGTTTCTGCCTCGGTCGCGCTCGTCGCGCTTGTCGACTGCTGCGACAAGGCCAGCACCTTCCTCATCATCGTAATTATGGGACTTGCGCCTCTTTCTACGGTCGTTGCTACGGCCGTCTTTGCGATTCCAGTCTTTGCTGTCGCGGCGTGGTGATCCGCCTTGCTTATCTCGTATCGAGTCTTCGCCGTCCGCCCATTCATTGGCGACCTTCAAGAGGGCGGCAACGGACTTCGGCTTTCGCGCCCGAGTGCTTCCTGGAAGTCGAGCCTGGCGAGGCCTGCTGTGAAAGCATCGATAGCTCTGTCCTCCGATACAGTGCCTATGGAGTTGCGTATGGTGGTCCAACGTGGATGTATGATCTCAGCGTCTCGTCCGAACGCTGCCTACAGGCTCGCAGTTCTTCGAACGTGGCAGGTCGGTCGCATGTCACGTTGAAGTTCTTGACGAAGTCTTCCTCGAAGTCGTCCCATGATCGTATGCATGACGGGGTAAGTTTCTGAGCCAAGCGCGGCCGCGCCCTCGAGCATCAGCTGTATGTACTGCATGGCAGTTGTGAGAGTGCCGCGTTGGCATGTGACTGCTATCTTGTATCCTCTAGCCAAGATGCTGGCTCCTGGCGACCGTTGAATTTGGGTGTTTCAGATGTGAGCTTGAACCCTTTGGGCATCTTGGTCTCGCGAATGCGTCGACTGAAACACAAGGACCCACACGGCTCGAACTCATCGTCCGAGCGTGACTCGCTGCCAGTGGAGCGAGACCTCCCGGAGCGACTTTTGCTTACCCGATGCTGGGTTACGACTCCGTGACACCGCTGTCCTCCGCGCGATGCCGAGTGCTCCTTCTATCGCTATCACGACGTCCGTGATCCCGGTCCTCGCGTATGGTAACGGTACGGTCGCGATTGCTGCGAGTTTGCAGTTCTCTTTGCGGCTTTCCGCGCGGCGGGCTCTGTTTCCCCCATGTGGCGTGCTTCCTTCGACACCGTCAACTACCGGAGCCAATGCCGCAGCAGCTAAATTGAGGGATCTGATTTGCTGTCGGTGCATTGCCCCGTTTGGATCGTTTGCAGCTGGCTGCATTGTTCTGAGATATGCGGATACTGACATCAAGGCTCCTTCGGCTGTCTTGGGGACAGGAATTCCCTCTTCGTCGACTGTCATGAATGACACATCCAGATTGCGGGCAAGATCCGCTCTATCCTCTCAAAGAGGCGAGGCAGCCTGGAACGGTGCCGTGCGGACGTTTGCCCTGTCGAGTGGAGGGATGAAAACTGTGCTCGCCGCGCACTAGACACGCTGGCTTGCCTCCTCCGCTCATCGAGTGTTGCTTTGTAGTTCTCCAGTGAAGATTTTCTTGCCACATGAAGTATTGGTACGTCGCGAGTTCTTCGCGAGTCGAACCTTCGGGCATTAGGAGGCATTCTTCAATGACTTTTTTTGCTTTTGCTGCCATCTCCTCCGTGATGATGAGTTGCGTCTGACCGTCCGGCATGGTTACCGTGGCGGGATATGCTGGTGGTGCGCGACGAGCTGCGGCTTCAGACGTCTCGCCTCCTGCGCCATTGTTTCCCAGAGCCATATAGACTTGAAAAAGGATGCGTTTGAGATTATGCCTTTTTCATCACCGCTGCTATCGGTGGAATAGTCGAAGTCGCTGCAGTCCTCATACTGCACGCGTGGCTCGTCGCTGTCGTATTAGAAGGTCGACTCGACATCCTCCTCGACTTCGCCATGGAGGCCAAAAGATGCTGATGCAGAGCTTGGTGAAACGGTCGATGAAGAAGCGTTTTTTGCCAACGAAAGAATCGTGAATTGTGCAGTCGACGAAGAGTCGGGTGAAGCAGGTGTGGTCGATGGAGACATCGCCAGCGCGGCCACAGTTGGGGCAGATGCGATCGATGGAGATGCGGGCGCGATTGTCGCGAGTTGACGTGGATCTGTCAAGTTTTGCGTTCCCCAACGACTAACATGGAAATTGAAGTTGCCAAAAGTCAAATCCGCACCTGAGTGGAGATCTGCAAACACCGGGCGCGCGATTGGATGGTGCGGGTCGAACCCGAAGGTGCCGAAGTACATCGGCGCGATGATCGATCGAGTTGGCGAGTTGCCATTTGCTGGTGGAGTAGGCGAGTCGATCTTCGCCGAAGGAATCGGCGGGTTGCCGTTTGGTGATGAAGTTGGCGAGTCGATCTTCGCCGAAGGAATCGACGGGTTGCCATTTGCTGATGAAGTTGGCGAGTCGATCTTCGCCAAAGGAATCGGCGGGTTGCCGTTTGCTGATGAAGTTGGCGAGTCGATCTTCGCCTCCGCGGTCGGCGAGTTGCCGTTTGCTGATGAAGTTGGCGAGTCGATCTTCGCCTCCGCGGTCGGCGAGTTGCCGTTTGCTGATGGAGCCGCCGAAACCGCAGATCCAACACCTGTCTTTCCCACAGACGGCGCCAATTGACGAGGGTTTAACTCATCAATCCCCATGGTTCGGTACCTAGGGTTATGTTTAGAGGGGAGAGACGTGGTGGTGCTGGTAGTATCGTCGGCTGATAAGCAAGATTTACCCAGGTTCAGGCCCCCGGAGGGTAACACCCTACTTCCTGCTTGTCTGGTTATTGATGTATGAGGTGTACAATGGAGCTACAGCGATGTCCCGGCGAGATGCGATCTGGCCAGGGTTATGGTGGATTGAGTACGGCTTGTCCCAGATCGGCGGCCCTCCCAGCCTATATGTAGGAGGCTGGGTCTCAAGGATTCGCAACCAACTAGGTTTACAGGTAAGGTAGGTTTCTACCGACTTAGGGTTTACTAAACTTGGAACATACGTCATCTTCTTGGGCCACCTTCGTGGGCTTTGGTCGGGGCCTGTCCATGGGCCTTAGCTCGTACGTGCACCAGGTATCCTCATAGTAGAACACCCGAAGGGTACATCCCCGTCAGCGGCCCTGAGAGCTTCGCAACTTCGAGGGCATTGACCTTGTGTCGTGTGGGCGGCAAGGTTGCTCTCGTGGTTGGTCGTCGGAGTTGCAACGAGTGTGGTGCTTAGTGTTGGGTGCTCGCACAAGTGCGGCGGTGTTCTAGTCCTGGTGTAGCTAGGTTGTGTGGCCGTGGAGTGTAGTTTTCCCTTGGTTACTCCTTAATTAATCGAGTCTTCTGATTTTTGGGTCCGGTTTCCCGTATTAACTGAACCAATTATCTTCTTCTATAATGCATTGCGGGAGCTCCCCGCTCTCTAACGAGGTTTGGTAAAAAAGAACTTTCAAACATTAGGCATGCTTTTTGGAGCAACTCCTGTGCGAGTACACTTTGTTTAGGTACATAATTTTTGGAGCAAAGTCTGATCGACACAACATTAATTAAGGAAATTGAGTACTCCCTCCGTTCCAAATTAATTGACTTCCATTTGCCCACATGTAGATGTATCTATACATGTAACATGTCTAGATACATCCATATGTGGATATATGGAAGTCAATTAATTTGGAACGGAGGGAGTACTTGCTAATGTCAACTTCATCCTGTCAATTTATCATGCATGCGTGCATAAGTGACTTTCAACTTTTGGGTGTGCCTTTGGACAAGGGATACAAGACATCGATCGATGGATCCCTCTGCTGGGTGGGTTTTTAGCGGAGTGCTTCTCCTTTTCGGCAAAGTTTATCAAACAACTTAGCTTGCAGCAACACTACTCAAGCACCACAAAGCAAGGGCACGACCGTCGACACACTACCAAAGCAACAACACAAGCTAGCTAGTTAGCTGGCTTTTTCCAACGCGATTGCTGCGTGGATGCATGGCATTGATGGTTGTGACCAACTGATCGACCGATCATCATATCTGGGATACCACCTGTTTTTTTCGTTCAAAGATGTAAACGGTGTTTCTCAACACTACTACCGTACAACGGTCTACGGAAGTGGCAAAACCGTACATATTTGAGTGGTTGTCTATGTATCCATATGAACAATCCTACGTCGCATGTGGTCTAGAAGTTACTGCCTTTGTTTCATAATACATGTTTTAGATATTGCAATACGCGGAGTACATACGCAGTAAAATGAGTGATTCTAAACACCGAAATACATCTACATGATATACATTTGATTCTGGAAAAATTAAAACATCTGATAATGTGGAACGGAGTGGGTACATTTTATATTTTCCCGAGAAAGTCATGTCACATCTGAAAATATTATTATATCCACGCCATAAATACAACATGTTATATTTCCAAACTCGACTTTCTTCTCCACGACGAAGCCGTCTACATGGTTCACGACAAGCCTGGTCATTGACAAACATGACAACCCCAAAAAAAAAACATTGCTTCATGTTTGGGATATATATACATGTTAGGATTTAGCTAGCTTAGCTTGTAAGGGTGCATCCGCATGATGCAAAGAATGAAAGACACACTAATGACCGATTGTGACGCCTTGCACCCTCTCACATGTTGTACAACCTAGCAATATAGGTTGGTCATGCTTAAAGCTCAAGACATCACAAAACACAACACCCTTGATTGTGTCTTCTTCTTCTTCCCTTTGCCCTTTTAGTCCAACTCTCTTTTGACACACACGCAGAGCGCGCATGTGTACAATACCATGCATAGTATGATGGAATTGGAATGGAATCATGCATGGATGATGGGTCCATCTTGTTCTTCTCTTTCTTTTGGTTCGGACGTACCTTTACTTTTTAGGTCACCAGCATGAACGCATCTCAGAAAAGTTGATAAAAGGAGCACAGTAGGACGCCAGGGAACAATGATAGAGCATGCACTGATGCACTTGGATAAAGTTAATTACCAAATCTACTTGGTTAAATTTACATTCAATCATTTGACTCCAAGATCTGCATGCCCTACGTACTTATCAAAAGTTGGTTACTACCTAGCTTAGCAAGATCGTACCTTGGAGTACGTACGCTGGTAGATGGAGTTTGTTGTTCGCCGTACCATTTATACATGAAACGTGCACGGGTTAGCTCAGTCTATTAATTTGTTTCTAGTACGTACCCTTAGTTAGTAGGAGAACCACTCTATGCTTAGAGGTACCCACACACACCTAAATGAACAACCACTCATCAAATGCGCACCTATATTTCTTGGAATAGTATCAAGATAACTATACATGGAAGGGGGTTAAATAAACGACTAGTTAGACGGCCAAAATCGAACAAACTTAAAATACTAACCCGTACATGTAAGAAATATCTTTTAGGGTTCACTTGGATTGGAGTTTGAGATTACGGAGCGGAATTTCCTACCCCGCGCGATGTAGTATTTTGAGCGGGACATCCACTGCTCCGTTTTTTTGGTCCGTTGTTTTTGCTAACTAACGGTGTTTCAAGTGGGCCTTACTTAAAATACTCCGGGTATGTCTCCAAATGTAGGTCGTTGTGAGGTCTCCTTTTAAAAAATAAACCAAAAGCCAGTCTTTTAGGTTTTTATGGTCAACCATTTAAAACTCTAATAATCACTAAAGAATTAAAAATGGAAACATTGTTATTTTATTTTACTTTGTCTTTACTTCAAAACTTTGCAGTGAACACTATTGATAATAAGTAGGAAAAAAATGCTCACACTACATGTGGTAGCACCAACCACAAGGGCCACAAGATTGTCCACAGAGCTGCCTCCCACACGGCTCCAAGCGCAGCGACTCTTTTCCTTTGGCTTGCGGCCAGCAGATCGGCCCGACCTGTCAGTGAGACCTTTGTCCTGTCCGCAGCCGCAGGTGGGGCTTCTCTCTCCTTTTTCACTGTCTTCCACACTGCCTTTTTCTCCACTCAGACACTCTACTAAGGGCATCTCCAGCCATGTTGCCCTCCCAGGGTCCAAAACTTCGTCTTTTCTGGGGCGCCGCGGCGCCAAACGGCACGAAACTGAACCCTGGGGGGGCGCGTTCACCAGCCGTGTCCAGACCCAACAAAAATTCAAAAAATGGCGCAAACAGTTAAAAAGACGGCGAGTTCATCATATTGGCGCAAACTCGCTGAGATACATTGGCAGAAACTAAAACTAAAAATTAAAAACACTTTTATTCGGCCCGGGGCGACTAGTTGAGGCCCAGGCTCGCACGGATCGCGGCGCTGTAGTCGCCGTCGTCGTCGGAGCCGCCATCGCCGCCGGGGGGCCTGCTTGGGCCTGCGTCGTCGTCGCCGTGCTGCAGTTTGCTCAGCAGCAGGGCCTTCTGCAAGGCGTCGTCCTCGTCGTCGTCGCTCGGTCGAGTTTGTAGT
The DNA here is from genome assembly GCA_947311845.1 of Poa pratensis. Lineage (NCBI taxonomy): Eukaryota > Viridiplantae > Streptophyta > Magnoliopsida > Poales > Poaceae > Poa > Poa pratensis. The sequence goes on along the minus strand of CAMZMU010000097.1, from coordinate 33,014,056 downwards.
ACTCGACCTCCGGCGCCACGGGAGGAGGCGGGATGCGGCTGCGACGGCCCGCATTGGTCGCGGTGGCTCGCTGGCGCTCCTCCGCGCGCCTGCGCTCCAGGTCGGCGAGGGCCACACGCTGACGTTCCACCTCCTCCTCGGTGAAGGAGCGGAGGCTCCAGTCCTCGGCCCATTCCGGCAGCGCCGGCTGGACGGTGTTGAAGGACGCCTCCTCCGCCTCCTTCAGGCCGGGCCACTCCTCCTCCTGCTCCGGCTCCGGCTTGGGATCCTTCTTGGCCTTGACGAGGCGGCGGAGGAAGGAGCGTGGCGGTGAGGCGGCGCGGCGCTGGGAGCCGCCGCGTGGCCCATTGATGCGCAGGGCGCCGCTGCGCACCGGGGCAGGGCGCCCGGAGGGCGTCAAGGAGGAGGGGGCGTACCGGGACGAGGACGGCGCTGATCGCGCGCCGGAGGAGGAGGAGTTCCCCGACGACGACGAGGCCGCCGCGCCCATCCGCCGCGGGGTCCAGGACGCCCTGCGCGGCGGCATCTCCAGGCGCGGTGTGTTCCCGTTGGCGATGTACTCCATCACATTGTCGAGGCTGCGCCCCTCGCCGCCCCACCACCGCTCGCGCCCGTCGCGGTTGTGGCGGCCCTCCACTTGGCCGTTGTTGCCGCGGTCGTTGAGGTCCTGTTCGTGGCGGCGCTGGAAGTACGCCGTCCAGAAGGCGGAGTTGCCCTCCGCCCTCCAGCGCGGGTCCATGGCCTGCTCCGCCGTCAGGCCCTCCCAGACCTCGTCGATGGCGTACTCGAACTCGGCGCCTACAGGGATGGGAGGCACGGGGATGCCACCCGTGCTGAGCGCCCACGCTGCCTGGCCGCCGGAGGCGCCGGGGACGCGCATGTCCGGCGGGCACGGGTACCCGCACCGGTACAGGGCCCATGCCTCGTTCTTGCGGAGGCTGCGGCGGCGCCGTCGTCGGCCATTGCTGCTGGCGAAGGATGGACGAGAGGGAGGCAGAGAGCAGAAGGACGGCGAGGGGCTGGCGAGAGCGAGGAAGGCGAGAACTGGTGTGGACGGACGACGAGGGGTGGGGGAATTTTATAGCGCGCCGCGGCTGCGCCGCGTGGCCTCCGACTGGACTTCGAAACGACGCGCGCCGGCCACGCCATTACTCCGGCAGCCTTTGACCGGCGGAAGCATTGGCCGCTGGCCACGCCAATAACTCCGGCAGGCTTTTGACCGACGCGGGAGCCGAGAAGATGAGGACGCGCCGCTTCACGGGCGTTCTGTTCCGCGCCATTTTCCTCGCGTCGCTGACAGAGCTGGCCCGCGTCGCCTTTCGCGCCATTTCGCCCCCCCAGGCCGAACCCAATGGGCTGGGTTTCGCCTGGGTGCGCCGGCGCTATTTTCCGCCGAAACGACGCTAACTGGGCTTCTGGGGGGCCGAGTGGTAGGAAAACGACGCTTTTTGGCCGGCGCGGCGCGAAAAAGGCCTCCCGGGGGCTCGGGGGGACGGCTGGAGATGGCCTAATCTTTTTGCTTCTTTCTTTCGCCGAATCTTTTTGCTTCTTTCTTTCGCCGATTTTTGAACAAATCAATGCGCCCCACTCCTCCGATTTCTCCCCAGTAAATGAGCAGCGGCATACGGATTGCGGTCGGAGTGGCAAGTGCGCTCATCTTCTTCTTCTAGCTCGGAGCCAGAGGAGCCGCAGCACAGCAACCTCCTTTCCTCGCTCGCAGCACCTCCTCCTCCGTGGGAACAGAACAATGGAGTGAAGGAAGGACACAGGGTTCCCTTCTTGTGTTCCTCTCCTCTTTCCGAGCTGAGATGAGGATCCGGTCGGTTTTGATCCCTTGATGCGTGCCGCAAGATCGAGAGGCGCGCAGCAGCTCAGATTGCCGGCCTTGCCTCTGTGGGAGTGAGGTCTCGCCGTCTCGGGAGGGGTTTCATGGCGTCCGCCGCCGCCGCCGCCGCTCTTCTCCTCCACCTCCAGCTGCTGCTCCTCCTCTCACTCTCCACTGCTCAGCCTGGTGAGTCGCCCTTCCCTCCTTTCCTTGCTCACAAGATTGATTCTTTAGGCTACGAACGATTAGCGCCGTTCCACATTAACCTGCTTGGGTGTCTTAGATTCCAGATTTCTAAGGAGATTTTATTTACATGCTCATACAGCTTCTACTCCATTAGATTTCACCTTCCTATGCAGCACATTTATGCTGAAGTACTTGCGAAGCAGTTAGAGGCCCTGCCTTCTTAGCCTGCCAACAAAATCTCCCAAATAAAAATCTCTAAATTGGGCTTGTGTTGTATGCAGGTTTCATTAGCTTGGATTGTGGGGGAGCTGATGATTACACAGATGGAATTGGGATCCAGTGGACTTCCGACACCAAGCTGGTCTTCGGTGGACAGACCGCAAACTTGCTGCTCCAGAACCAGCCCCAGAAGCACTACTCAACCCTGAGGTATTTTCCAGCAGACACCAGGAAGTACTGCTACACGATGAATGTGAGGACCAGGACTCGGTACCTCGTCAGAGCAAGCTTCCTCTATGGCAATTTCGACAACAGCAACGTGTACCCCAAGTTTGATCTCTCCCTCGGAGCAACTCCCTGGTCTACGGTCATAATCGATGATGCTGACACGCCGGTGGTCGAGGAGGCGATTATCTTGGCTGCCGCTCCGACGCTCAGCGTCTGCCTCTCTAATGCCAGTACGGGACAGCCTTTTATCTCTACGCTCGAGCTTCGCCAGTTTAACGGTTCACTCTACTACACTGACTATGAGGCACAGTTCTTCCTTGCACTGTCTGCAAGGATAAATTTTGGTGCCGAAGACAATAAATCTGTCAGGTAATACTGTAGTACTCTTTTGAGAAACACCGAGTACAGCTTAGACGCACACCACCACCACACGCACACAGTCCTAGTGAGTTGCACACGCACACCACCACCACACGCACAAGAAATCAGACAGGTATGTAATACTGTGCCAACATTGTCAACAGCTTCATATCAAGATTGAAAACATGTGCATGTTGTTGCGACCTTCTATCCTAGTGAGTTTGCGGTTCTATTGTACCACTAGAGTGTGTCACTGTGTTTTTCCCTTTTTGAGATACATAACAATATTTTGATCACACCTTACTTAGTATCACGAGTTATAAGTTATAACATAAAAAATGTCTTGTTCGATAAAAAAACATAGCTGAAGGGTGCTCTTTTTCAATTTCTCAGGTACCCTGATGATCCATTTGATAGAATATGGGAATCTGATTCTGTCAGGAGAGCGAATTATCTAGTTGATGTTGCTCCGGGGACTCAAAAAATATCAACCGCAAACCCTGTTTTTGTCGGTACTGAGTTAGAACCACCTGAAAAGGTCATGCAAACAGCAGTGGTTGGCCGAAATGGATCCTTGAACTACCGGCTTGATTTGGAAGGGTTCCCGGGAAATGCATGGGGGGTCTCGTATTTCGCAGAGATTGAAGATTTGGCCCCAAATGATACGAGAAAGTTTAAGTTAGTGGTTCCTGGAATGCCAGCATTCAGTAAACCAACCGTTGATGTGGAGGAGAATGCTCAGGGAAAGTATCGTTTGTACCAACCAGGTTACACGAACATCTCACTTCCATTTGTTTTCTCTTTCGAGTTCAGGAAGACAAATGATTCTTCAAAGGGACCTATCTTGAATGCCATGGAAATTTACAAACATGTCCAGATTACTATGGGATCTCAAGATGGTAAGCCGCCCGCATTTTTCTCTTATTTATTTATAGGATAAAGCTAACCTTGTAGTTACTGTATCGTAGAAAAGAACTGTTTTGACTAATTAAGTGGTTCCATAATATTGACAGCAAACATCATGGCTGCCTTGGTCTCACGGTATCCGCAAGCAGGTTGGGCACAAGAGGGTGGTGATCCGTGCTTGCCAGCATCATGGACCTGGGTACAATGCAGCTCAGAAGCAGCACCCAGGGTTTTTTCGATGTATGATAATCACGCAATTCTGCCTTCGCTTTGGATTTACTGATATTTCTTGTATTAAAACATAAGATTTGTCTCTCGCAGCACATTGTCAGGAAAGAACATTACAGGAAGTATCCCTGAGGAATTGACAAAGTTATCCGCATTGGTTGAGCTGTAAGATCAGATGGTTCATTCCTTTTGTCTTCCTTTCTTCGCTTCCACTTGTCTGATCTATTTTTTTCTGAAAATGCAGAAAACTCGATGGTAACTCATTTTCTGGTGAGATCCCTGATTTCAGTGGATGCAGAAATCTGCAGTATATGTGAGTTTGCAGCTCTTGTCATAGTGCAGCATTCTGCACGATTTATCGAACTAATTTTTTGTTTTCATATATTGCAGTCACCTTGAAAACAATCAGTTAGATGGTGCCTTTCCATCCTCTTTGGGGGATCTGCCTAATTTAAAAGAGTTGTAAGTTCTACATACTTGTTGTGCACTTTGTTCTCCATCTCTTTCTGTGGTTGTCCTGCCTGCAAAGTTTCTTCCTTTTTTTTCTTTGTTTAGCAGATGTTATGTGCTTCAATGTTCTCGATTCTATCGGTTTTATCTTATTTCTGGTACAAGTGTATTTGATCGAAAAAAGTGATATAATTGTTTCACTTACTAATTCCCAACCTTTGCAGGTATATCCAGAACAATAGGCTTTCCGGACATATTCCAAAGACACTTTCTAAGAAGAGCATTATTTTCAAGTATGTACTTCTCTCTTTAGTCAGATGTAGCTTAATGCATTTCAGATTATTGATGTGTAATATTGTGCTTGAGAACACTATTGTGACTGGACAAGCTTCACTTAACATTGGCGACGTTATAATGGCTCCATAGTATGGAGTACAATTGTATCTTACCCTTAGAATTTGAAGGCAGTTTTGAAGTGGGGAAATTTCAACCTGATAGTGTTCTTTAGGACATTTCTTCTGTTCTAATTTCATACCTTATGCAGCTGGTCAGGCAACAATGGCCTTGAGAAGGGAGGCGAGAGTATTAGCCGCAGCACCATAGTGGAAATCGTATGTGCTGTAGTTGGGGCCATCTTATTACTTGCGGTTGCTATTGGATGCTGTTTATGTACACGCAAAAGAAAGAAAAAACCTTCACATGGTATGTATTCTTTGGCTCATTGGATGTTTCTGGTACTTTGTGAGATGTGAGAACATGCAGTGATTTATTTTTGCCGTGTCTAGAAACTGTTGTTCTTGCAGCACCAGCAAAAAAGCTAGGGTCATATTTCAGTGAAGTAGCCACAGAATCAGCACACAGATTTGCTTTATCGGAAATCGAAGATGCTACTGATAAGTTTGAGAAGAGAATCGGCTCTGGAGGTTTTGGCATAGTATACTATGGAAAGCTGGCAGATGGGAGAGAGATCGCAGTCAAGCTTCTCACAAATGACTCCTATCAGGGCATCCGGGAATTCTTGAATGAGGTCTGCTTCTGTTTTAGCCTTATTTAAGTTTCTACTGCAACTGTAGCTCTATGGCAGAACATATATTTTTAACTATTGAATTGATAAACACAATGCCTTTTAAGAGTTTTTTAGTATCAGTTCGTAGACTGTAATGGAACAAGAACCTCCTATGTTTTGGGACCATGCCTCTTTTTTCTTAATCTAATGACCTGTAACCTGTTAATGTGATGTGAGCATGTGACAACTCTTGCCTCAAACATACTTATAATCCATCTAATATTAGTCAGAGGTAATCCTTTCAACAAATTTTGTAATGATTCGGTACCTGAGGCTTGCTGTTTGAAATGTCTTTTGCTTTCTGTATCTGTACATCCCTCTTGTAGTCTGCTGTAAAGGTGTACTGAACAGCCATATCATGATATGATTACATGCACCATATGCTCAATTACTCGTTTATTTTTTGGCTTATTGTTTCAGGTAGCTCTGCTTTCCAGAATACATCATAGGAACTTGGTGACCTTCTTTGGTTACAGTCAGCAAGACGGCAAAAACATACTTGTGTATGAATTCATGCATAATGGCACTCTAAAAGAGCACCTTCGTGGTAAGTTTCCTTAGCTGACGTTAAATCTAGTTTGTAGAATCAACAGCACACTGTTGGTATGTGTAGATATTGATTCTTTACAAGCAACAACACACTAGCTAGTCCGCGATGCTGCAGCACTAGCAGCACAAGTCGCACTCACGCATGAGCCACTGTGTGGTCCACAAACTGTTCTTTAGAATACCAGGGAGATCTCAATACCAGGCTGCATATGAGCTTGGCCAGAGTAGTTGGTTGACCTCAAACTTGCACTCCAATCAGCTTTCTGTTGAGGATAGGTCACCTTTTAGTTCTATTCTGACAAGCAAGATATTGCTAATTTTTACCCTTAAACCAAAACTTGTCGTGAACCATTAAGAAATTCAAGTAATACACGGAAATTTTGTTTCTTTTGTTAATTATCTCTATTTGTGGTTTATTCTTCAATGTTGAGCTGCATGATTGACATGAACTGTTAGATTAATTTGCTCCTTACTCCTTAGAATAGAATAGCATACAAAATATAAACCACTGATGTTTACAGGAGGACCTAATGATGTAAAAATAACTAGCTGGGTCAAGCGTCTTGAGATAGCAGAAGATGCCGCAAAAGGTCTCTCAGTTTTCCTCCGATTCTTCTACTATCATGCAGTCTGAATATTCTTAATCCTCTCTTTTTTTATGCATTGCAAATGCCAGGTATAGAGTATCTCCATACAGGGTGCTCGCCAACCATCATTCACAGAGACCTTAAGAGCAGTAACATTTTACTTGACAAGAATAATAGAGCAAAAGTTGCGGACTTTGGACTATCAAAACCTGCAGTCGATGGGTCTCATGTATCAAGTATAGTCCGTGGGACGGTTGGGTATCTGGATCCAGAGTAAGACCAGTTTCTTGAGCTTATTGTATTTGTTTAGTGTGCCATGGAACTAATTGAACTATTGATATCTTGGTATTGGTAGCATCTGACGCACGTTTCTTTTTTTGATGATGGTGGGTAGGTACTACATCTCTCAGCAGCTAACCGAGAAGAGTGATATCTACAGTTTTGGTGTGATCCTGCTGGAGCTAATCTCGGGCCACGAGCCAATCTCTAGTGACAATTTTGGTCTCAATTGCCGTAACATTGTGGCATGGGTAAGTATCATGTGATCCACCAGCTTTCTCTGTGTTTGGTTTGTGCTGATACTGATGAGCAATACCGCTGATTGAATGAACTCAACCTTGGGCAGGCAAGATCACACATCGAGAGTGGGAACATCGATGCCATCATTGATGAATCACTAGACCCCGGCTACGACCTGCAGTCGGTGTGGAAGATCGCGGAGGCGGGTATCATGTGCGTTAAGCCAAAGGGTGCACAGAGGCCAACCATCTCGGAGGTGCTGAAAGAGATCCAGGACGCCATCGCCATCGAGATGCGGCGGGAGGCACCCCAGGTTCAGCAGCTCATGTCCAAGAAGTCCATGGGTTCTGGCTCCATTAACACAGATAACAGCGTGGATTTGGAGCAGAATGCGTCGTTTGATGAAATGCTCATGCGGCCAGGCCTCAGATAGAATCAGGATTCAGCACGAGATAGTGTTGTAGTCAGGTTTTCCAGTTCCCTGGTGATGATTTGAAGCTGTGAATGACAAGTTGGAAATTTGATGGCAAAAGAATGACGACCTGGAACTATTATTCAGGTTGCTTTAGATCTGTTAAGGTGGAGCATTTTAGTTTGTTTTGCTAGAAAGGATAGGAGGAAGGATGAGATGGACAAATATATAATTTGACTGAATCGAATTTGCATTCAAAATCACACAAAAATAGATCCAGCGCCTAGATCCAAATTCATGACAGCTGAGGAATGTTCATCTCAAACTAAAAAAATCGACCACAAAAGTGTTTTTTCATGTAATGTTCCATGTTGATCTACTCATATACATACAAAATATTGCTTGGCATTTGATGCACAACCGATAATAACAAGATAATATGTGTACTCAAAACTTTCCTTTCAGTTTGATACCAAACAATTGTCAAGGCTATAGATGATAGTCATTTGCTTTCGGTTTTTGGCTCAGCAAACCTCACACCAAAACATGAGCTTCTATGCACCACAAGAGCTACCAACGGCAAGTTACATATCATGTACAAAGGACTCTTCCATTTTCCCAAGGCAAGAAAACATTTACACAGCTACGATGCTGAAATATAGAACAAAATGTTAAGCAGATCCTCCCTTCTCAAGACGGCTTTGACCGCACCCAACCCACATGGATCCATATACTTCAAGGGCCACATGTTCATGTATGAATTCGCCCAGAAAGGAACCTGATGGACAAACAAGGTAAAAGGCCAACGGTCAGTTAGTGTGCCAGCGCATCCAGCAACATCAAGAACACTACAAAACATAGATATCAAGATAAACTGATGTCCCAAGAAAACACATACAAATTAACAGCAACTATTCGGGTGGAAGAGATAGGGATCTAAAAGCATAATACAGAAAAACACACACATATATATCAAAGTGGATAAAATGGTGAAACGCATACCTGGTGCTTGAAGGGCTGGCCAAAACTCAGGTTCATGTTGGTCCATTTGCATCAACTACCTTCCAATAGAATGCTCACGTATCAGCTCATAAGCACAATCATTACACAGCACGGTGCAACCAGTTACTCTCAGAACAAGACATGCCCCAAGTTAGATGCGGCCAGGTAAAATACGCATCTTCCAAGACAATTAGAGTCCAAAGGTTCTGTTATAGATATCATTTGAACCCAGCATGTGAAAGTTGTTAGCTTCATTTGGATATAACATCCTCGACATGTCCGACATGGGAACATTATTCCCCTGTCTCAAATCACTCCAGCCATCCCAGTGACCATTTGCAAGCTGTGAGTTTCTGGGTTGTTGGATTGACATCTGTGCATAAGGGGATAAAGAACTATGGTTTTGTGGCAGAAGTCGGGATGCCAGATAACTATCATTCATAGAGTTGAATGAATCCTGACCATGGTCTGGATATCTGAGATTTTGATGAGAGGGCATACTCTGTTGCATAAGTAACTGAAGCCTTGGATCATTATTTGATGTTTGCGACTGTGCTGAAAAAGGAGCATTTTTCATATCCAACCCTGAATCACTAACTCCTGGCATCCGCCCTTTGCCCACAGCCAATATAGCAGGATCAATAAATTCTATGTCACTTGTGTGTCTAGATATCTGTGGTTGATACTGATTGGTGTGGCTACCAAAAAGATTATCAAGTACACGAGTTTCTGCCAAGAATCACAAATGTATTAGAAACTAAAATGAGTTTTGAGGAAGCAAATAAAATAGGAAGTCGACAGACCTGAGTACGTTGAGCCATACACCTGGTTAGACCCATTCTGGGATGAAAATCCCGCAGAAAAGCCAGGAGGGATATTAGACCCATCCTGGGAAGAAAATCCAGAATTAAATCCACGAGGTGGATTAGACCCAGCCTGAGATGAAAATCCATGAGGGGAATTAGATCTAGTCTGAGAAGAAAATCCATGAGGGGGTTAGATCCAGCCTGAGATGAAAATCCAGAAGGAAACCCATGAGGAGGATTCAACATATCCTGAGATGGGAATCCTGAAGAAAAACCAGGTGGGGGATTCAACCCATCCTGAGACGAAAATCCAGGAGGGGGAACTCTTGCTGGTGCTGAAAATCCAGGAGGTGCGGATATTTTAGACCTTGAAGAGCCTGTACCAAGCCATTTCACATAAATAACAAAAATACACTATACGGTACCGTTCACAGGAGTTACAACATTTATCAATACTCAAGGTGAAACACATTAGAGTGCATAGGCATTGTATAACGCTTTAGTATGCCAGTAACAGTATTTGGTTTTGCAATATTTTAGCAGGCAAGTTGGTTTTGGCTCCTTCCGTTCCAAATTAATTGACGCAGATTTAGTACAACTATTTTGGAACGAGAGAGTATTAATCTGGCTGACAAATGAAAACTAAGATGAAAGAGAAAAAACAAATCAAAGTTTAAAAATCTTCCAATTACAGTACTAAAACATGTTTCTGTTCAGTGAAATACAGAACACAAGTATTATACTCACCGCAGTTGCTATATCTGACATACCAAGAGGATTGGTCTTTGAAAAATCTTCCTCAGAAGACTGGAACACAGCACCATTCTGATAAGCGTTGCCATGAGAATTCTGGGATAGCAAGCTGAAATTCTGATCACTACCAGAATTTCTGAAAGATTCCTGGAAGTTCCGTTGGTTATCTTGTCTAGCAAATGAAAATCTAGACTCATTACTGCTGCCTTTTGATTTCCATGAAGGCGTGTTGAAAAGCGCATCATTCTTTTCAGATTCATTAAGCATCTTAACAAAATTGTTAGCAGTTGAATATGACTCATCCCATGGATCAAACTCCAAAGACAATATATCAGATATTATGCTGCCTTCATCCTTATTTCCACCTATAGCCTTGCCAAAACCTCCTACGTTATCATTTCTTGCTGCATCCAGCGCTCCATGCCGGTGACTTGTCATGCCAGAATGTTCAGAAACCATAGCAGGTGCATACATAGGTCCCAGCCCTTCTTGACGTCCATTCAACAAGGTAGAAGTGTTGTCAGTTGAAGATAATAACCCAGTGTGCATCATGGTGCCAGAAGTTCTGTTATCACTTGTCGATGTATGGTTAATTTCTTTATCATTCCACAAAGATGTATTAGCTGTATGCACATATGATGAAGATAATGTTTGATCTGTAGTATCCAGCATCCTGACATGAGATTTATCAGTGGCCACAGAAGAATTCCATATGTCACTTAAAGGAGAAGTCACACGAGAATCAGAACTAGATTGAGAAGAAAGTACAGAGTCCTTATTTTCGGATGACAAAAGCCCCGCGAGCTTCAAATGAGGTTGTTCCGTGTTCAAACTTTGACTCAAAGGTACCAAAGTATTAACTGTACCCAACTGTTGGTTTTCCTCCATACTATGAACCTTATCTTTGCTATCTAAAGTTAGTGAAGATACTCCAACAGTTAAGTTATCGACTTCTCTGTCCCCGGATCTAATCTCGCTAGCAGTGTGATTTGATTGGCTATTCATAGCTCTCAAATTAGGGCTTTTAGAACCCATGTTGGTAAACAGGTGGTCACCATTACCACTCTTTACATCTGAATTAGACACACGATCTATAAGACTTTGCTTGGAATTGTTTGCCGTTGCACCATTATTGGTTGTTGAGGATGACTTGGACACAAGCTGGCCTGGCTCTGTTGGCTTTGAAGATGCTGAAGGAACAAGCTTTCCATTTACAACTTGCTTTTCCTCACTTCCTTTTGACGTCTCGTCTGATGCTACAACTTCATCATCATTCCAAGCTGAAGGTATTGTAGAAAAGTCTAGGTCCAATGATGACTCCAGTGGTGTTACAGCTTGGGTTTCCTTTGCAATACCAGGTCTATACGGCTTTGAGGTTTTAGACAGATTATCACGCTCTGATAATTGTCGTCCTTCAGTCATTTTCAGTACTGTGCTTGTATCATCATTCCATGAAGAAGGTAGTCTTGCACTCGAAATCATAGAAGAGCTCGAAAATGAATTACTCTGTGCCTCTGATTTTGATTTTACAAGAGATTGTGAGGATGCCCCTTCAGTTGCTGATGTCCTTGTGTTCAGATCACGATGCCCCCTGTGCATACCAAAAATTTAGCAACATGTTGCATTTCAAATTGTAACATGATACTCCAAGAGAAGAGCCATACCATGAAGTAGCTGGTGGCAGCGTGGACCTCCCTGAACTACTGTTTGGAGGTGACAGTCTTGACTGGCTTGTGGTATTCTGAATAGAAGGACATCAGTGCAACATCATGTAAGACAACAAAGACATAATTGTGAACAAATTAGCCTAGACAGGAAATCAGAACGACATTCAGAAAAATGAACATCTCTTCCAATGAATCCAACATGAAAGAACATACAGTTGTTCCATTCTTGATTGTGTGTTTGGCCGAAACCACCGCACTGTAAGAGAAATCATCTGCTGGAGGAGGCAACACAGTTCCTGCACGTCTTTGAGAAACAGTAGACGCCATTTGAGGAACCCTACTCCTGATAGAAGTATCAGAGGATGAGATAAAATTTCAACTGAAACTACTATGAGTTTAGCTATTTATTTCTCAAAGACAAAAGCTCACTAAACCAAACTATTACATGCTTTAGCAATTTATACCTCACAGAGAAAATAGCTCACCAAAACAGTAGAACGGTATTAGACATGGACAATAGGACAGGGAGACCATTTTCCAGATCCAATTCCCTCCGAAGGCAACAATTCCTACTAGGCTACTAGTATAGAGAGAAGTGGAAGGATAGGCTGGGGGCTTCTTCTAAAATATCGAAAGAGGTACATATACAGCAAGAGTACAAAACTGTAGAAAAAGAAAAGAAGAAAAATTATACAGACAGGATGGCAGGATTTGCAAAGCAGCTTTGTCACTTTGAGCAAAATAGATGAAGCAAGCAGAGCAATTACTGTGGTTCCACATTATAACTAAAGGAAGTTAGGTATTACCTGGTATATGCTGAGATTATCTCATCTTTAGTGAAACTATCCTCCTGACAGCCTACATCATGCAAATAGAGACAGTCTGGATTCCCACATGTCTGAGAGCAAAAACAAGCAGTGAGAAAGATAGCACTAGGTAGAGTATTAGTAAATTAAGCTGTGAGGATGAAGCATCAGTTGTACCATGTTCCGCAGCCATGCATGGCAATATTTTGTAGTACCAAAACATGCTCTGCAACAATAAAAAACATAAGAATAACAATATTGTGCAAAACTGGTAGAAGGGAAGAAACAACGCATAAAGGCTAACCTTAGCACTTTCCCTTCCAAGACAAAATTGTGTACAGCCTGAATACACCGAATGGCCTCTTCTTCTTTGGCGTAAGTAATATATCTGAACACATATCCCAGTAATAACTAATAAGCCAGTGTTTAATAGTCAGATTTCAGTGGATAGAACAGAACTCGCAAGTCCAGACTGCTTATCCATTAACTTGAGCTAATAAATTGCTCTGAGTACATATGATGGATAAAGTCCACAGATTCCACTTGTAGATCTCCTTTTATTTTCTGGGAAGTGCATATTTCCTTTAAGCTTTCTTTTGTGTCTGAGAGTTATTGGATATAAGCTGAGTAGAGATGTACTCATGGTTTACAAAGCGTCCGCTTCAGGACGCCTAGGCGGCGCTTAGGCGTCAAAGCGCCCCCCCTCCGCTTTGGAAAAATGACCGCTTTGGGCGCTTTAAGCGCCAAAGCGCCCGCTTAGGCGTCGCTTAAGCGCCAAAGCGCCCCCCCATCGCTTTGAGGACGCTTCACGCTTTGTAAACCATGGATGTACTTCATTCAACAGTCAAGTTACTCCACAATCTACGTTTTCCATATTTATGAAATCATGAGGACCCTAAGACTAGGTACATCCAGACAGTGCAATATGATTCCCGAGAGAAATATAGCAAATAAACAAATGGCACTTTGTACTCAGCGAAAAACCATAATCTACTCTAAGAAAAATGATAGTTCATAGAGGATTTCTACGGAACAACTGACATCAGTATATACACAGGTCTTATGAGCTCAACCCAGATAGAACAGGGAATAGTTCTATTCAATATTTCTGGTCAAATGAACTCCTACCCTGACTGAACACTTCGAAATTTATCTAAAATCCCTGGATTTTAGGAGACTGGAAAGCTTCATGTCAGCTATAGGGCAATCAAAGGTTATTTACACATGCTATGAAATTCTGGCTCGGTAAATTACGATAATGCCTGAAATTGACAGGGCTATACCAAGGACATATCATGTTAGAACTGTCCATTATTTTCACCTACTTTTTATGGAAAATTACCTAATCAAACACAACCTGTCCATTATTTTCACCTACTTTTTATGGAAAATTACCTAATCAAACACAACCAAAATCTCACTTTACTTTCTGAGTCACATATTAGAAATTCTCTAGATTAGGAACATATTAAATGCTAGAAGCACCATGGTAATGGGGGTAAGACGGTAGTCGCTTAATATATCAATGTGATTATAGGATCAGGCAATGTTATGGGTATGGGAAGATCATTAGTGTCGTTTGTAGACATACACGCTGATACCGTTGTTTGCTGCTGTCTGCTGGGAAGGAGCCCCAGTCGGACGAGAAACTGAAACCTTCAAAACCTTTCCATACTGACCAAAGTATTCCCTCCGCTCAAGTACCTAAAACAAAGGACAATAATAATGTTGACGTGAGGGACAAAATTTACAACATCACTCAGCATAACAGAATGTAGGTGTTCCATAAGAAAATAGGACCCAGATTTAAAGAATATTGTTCTCACACTCTCATTGCATAAATTTGCAGGAAGCCCAATTATATACACGAGGTTTCTCTGTATAACTCTGACGCTGGCCAGATGCTTCTTAGCTTCCACAGTTAGTGCCTTTGACTTAACCTTTTGGGTCTTCTGCTTCTTGTCTGTATTTTTATCTGCCACCGTCCTGTATCCATCAAAATGAGCGTAAGTTGCAAGTCTATCATCGTGATACACAGAGGAAAGACTTTGAGCATATTCACTAATATAAAAGGAGGGTCTCTAATCGACTATTAAGAGCGGCCGCATTCAGGGGCAGATAAGAGTGTAAATTGGAAGTTTGAGATAGGCATACCTGTCACAAGTGGCTGCTGCCATCTTGACAATCCTGTCCTTGTCATAGCGTGTTCGGCAGGCAGGGCAACGCCCATCTGTGTCCTCCTTCTCGGCCATATCAATGATGTGGTGCCAGCACCAGACACAAATCTGCAGTCACATATAGAAACAAAACAATGAAAAAACAGGGTTCTGGTTGCTGCACAGGCAGGGGCAGTTCGGTGTGAGGGACAGTACCTCGTAGCCACATTTGCAGGGCTTGAGTTGCTGGTCAGTGATGTCCATCTCCTCGGCACAAAGCGGGCAGGTGCGGTCTCCGTCGTCGCTCATCGTCATCCTGCGGTTTCCACATAAACGTCAAACAAACTCTAGAGAGACAGAACGAAATCTATGAACTACAATCCCAAAGCTACCGGGAGCCTAAGATCCCAAATAAGCACACTAAAAGCAAGGCGCGTGGATAAGGCCAATCTGCGGGATTCTACCAAATCGGCCCTCCAATCTATCCGCAAAGCCGTCTAGGAGTCCAAAATTCCGAAGCGGGTTGCGTCGGCTTGCGGGGGACGGACGCGCGCATCGAATTAACAGCACGGCGAGGTCTAAAATTCCGATTGGATTGTATCAAATCTGCTCGTAGAACGAAGGGATCAGGCGAACTCACATTGGAGGTGGATCCGATGGGGCGGCGCGAGAGGCGAAACCCTAGAGGGGGATTGACTGGCCGAGGTCTGGTGGCGGGGCTCCCTCTGATCGAATCAAGCGAGCGAGGGAGAGAAGGACAGGGAGAGGGAGGCGGGATTGGTGGTGTGGGCGATGGGTGGTGGATTGGGAGCGAAAAGGTTGGACTTTCGGCGGAGGAAGAGGAGAGTTGAGTCGATGTGTATGTGCTCGCGTTTGCTAGGGAAGGGAAGACGAAGGCAGGAAGGAGATGGCAATGCAAAGCCAGGGGCGGAGAAGGGATTGCCGCACCACCACTCGATCCTGGATCGCCTCTTCCTGTGCCCTACCATGTGCCCAGTTCATTGCCCCTTCTGGCCTTCTCTCCTTCTTCTTTAGGGCATTTTTCCTATTCCATCCGTGATTCAAAAACACATAAACGATGGAGTATAAATTAGATGTCATTGAATGTTTGATATTAATAGAAGTTTTTTAATGGCGTAAGAAACACATGAACTAGTCATGTGTTGCTTTTCATGGACATAAGTCAAACTCTTACGGGTAACCGCCTACTTACTTCCGACAAGAAATCAAGCGCGCCAAAACAGTGGTGGACCCCACCTATGAATTTCATTTTTTTTTCCTCAAGCCTCTCCCTCTCCATATATACTTGGTGGACCCCACATGTGAATTTTGTTTTTTTTTAACCACATCACTCTCGATATGCCTCTCTCTTGTGTCATTCTCAACGATATATCTCTCACCTCGACTGACAATGGCATGCTAACGTGGTGTCTATCTCTCACTCGACTAATGACTCCCCTGCTCATGTGGCTCTCTTCTTCATCCTCACTCTGTCTTCCCTACTTGAGCCGATGTTGATGATGTTAGGCTCGTCCTGATCAAATTAGATCACCAACGAGGATGACCATTGTCAATGTTATTGCAGATGACCAGATCTATTTTTCCTAGATATCAGGCTTCTATTCTTCGAAACTTATACACTACACTGTCTTCACCATTTCAAGCCCAACGGTAGACATGGTTTTATGGCCCTTCCATATATGGAACTTTTTAAGATTTTTTCCCTTATGGCATTTTCTTCAAGATGCTCTAGATGAATGTTGTATTTGTTATTAGAAGGAATGTGTGTGATGTGGATGTGGACGAATTGTGTTAAGGTTAATATCCTTTGGAATTATAATACATCCCTAAATATAGTTGGAATTCAATATTTGGTTGATTTTAAAGAGTTTAAAATTTTAAACTAGAAGCAAATTCCCTAGATTTTTTATAAGTCGCATAAAGGGTTTGACTTCAAATAATTAGCTAAATGTTTCAAAAACTTTGTCAAACGATTATGAAGCTAGTTAAAGTTCCACATTTTTTGTCAAAAGGCACTAGTCACCAGCAACGACAATCTGTTCAAAAGGCACTGAGCATACGATGTGCCCAGCATTTTTCCCCTTCTCTTCTTCTTCTTAAGGGCCTATTTTCTTTTCCATGATTCAGAAACACATCAATGATGTATAAATTATATTTCATTGGATGTTCAAGTACACTGACCCAAACGACCGAAATCGTGCATAGGCAGATCACGGCCTAAATGGAGGAAGTGCTCCGGGCAGACTTGAAAAGGTTCCTGAAGAAGGGACCTGAGCCCCAACCAGTGCCTATACGATGTGGCCGCCTAGCCCACGATGGTTGGCTTCCTTCGGTCTTCATGCTTGTTGCCTTGTATAGGAGAATGAATAGATCATCGAAGATGCAGCTTTATGGAGTCCGACAAGTGTTTAAACGTCAACACCGAGTGAGCCGATGGGGCGGTGTCCGCTGCCAGCGCAGCCACTCCGAGCGAAATCTTAAAAATGAGGGAGTGGAAGCCCCTTGAAAGGACATTTCCCTCACTTAGTGGTTTTGGTGTATACGACAAAATAGTTACAAGAGTAATTGTGTTCTTAAGTGTTTTAGACTTATCTTAAGAGTCGCCGAAGGTAATTGTCGACCCTCCCTCCAAGTGAAAAGAGTGAAGATGGCTTTGAAAGGACAAGTATGTCGCCTAGGTGGGGGGGTGAATAGGCGATTAAAACTTTTCGGTTTAGTCTTGATAAATGCGGAATAAAACTAGGTGTTTTAATTTAACAAGCATACAACCTAAATATACTAGGCTCACCTATGTGCACCAACAACTTATGCTAAGCAAGACAAGAAACAAGGTGATAGCAAGATATAAGACTTCAAGCATGAAGGCTATCACAAAGTAAAGTGCATAAGTAAAGAGCTCGGGTATGGAAATAACCGAGGGACGCGGAGACGATGATGCATTCCCGAGTTCCTCCTTTTGAGGGGAGTACGTCTCGTTGGAGGGGTGTGAGTTTCAAACTCAAACGTCACAAATGGCCTCACCCTATTCTCCGATGAACCTCGCACAAAAGCTCGGTTCACCTTCCACTATGGAATCCTTCAAGGCGGAATCCGGAGCCCTTACAACAAACTTGAGGCACAGCCCACAAAAGGATTGGGAGCTCCCAAGCACCACGAACCGTCTAGGGTCCAACGACCCAAGAGTAACAAGCTCACAAACTTTCACTTCCACGAATCTTCGTGAAGAGAGCAAACCGATGCACAAAAGCAATGGCAAGAACACAAGAAGTGCTCAAGTCCTTCACTCCCAAATCCCACCAAAAGCAACTAATGCTTATGGGGGGAGAAGAGAGGAAGAACAAAGAAGAACTCAACAAATGGAACTCCAAGATCTAGATCCAAAGGGTTCCCCTCACTTAGAGTAGAGATGGATTGGTGGAAATGTGGATCTAGATCTCCTCTCTCTTTTCCCTCTAATTTGAGGCAAGAATCATGGAGGAATAGAGAGTAATCAAAGCTTCAAGAGGTCAACAATGGGGGGGGGGCAATTTTGTGCTAAGAAGCTCTGGTCACTTTGGGGAAGAAGGGGGCCTTATATAGGTCCCCACAAAAAAATAGCCGTTGCAGAAAAATAACACCGGAGACTCCGGTCTAGGGGGGCGGAGACTCCGGTCCTGGGAGGGTGGAGACTCCGGCCCAAAAAGTCTCCAGGGCACTTCCGGCCCTATACCGCAAGCGCCGTCCTCTAGGACTTTGAGCACCAAAACATCAGGGCGGAGACTCCGGTCCGCAGGCCGGAGACTCCGGCCTAGAAATTCCTGCAGTAACTCAGCAAACAGACAACCCCATAACTTTTTCATCTGGACTCGTTTTCGATGATCTTGGGCTTGTTTCGAAGATAATCACAAGCTCTACAAGATCATGCACATAGAAACGTCATAGTCCATCATGCGAGGAGGAAACCACAAGGAAGAGTTTGACCTCTCTAAAAAAGACAAACCGGTAAAACCTCCAACATAAAAAACGCAACAAGATATTCGAATGAAATCCGTATTTGATAAACTACAGCTTGGTATGAGATGAACACAAGCTCTAAATCCTCACATGGATAAAAGTCAAATAAGAACCAAGAAAGATGATATGCAAGTATGCAAAGGTTTGAGCTCTCCACAAAGATGCGATCAAGTTACTCACTTGAGAGCCCCTTTTGATAGTACGGTGTCTATCCTATAACCCGGTCTCCCACTAACACCATGAGACCGGTAAAATAGAAACCCTATCAAGATCATACATTTGCCTTGCGCATTCCACTTGAGTTAGATGATGACGATCTTGATCTCTCAAGTTGGAACATCTTTCTTGATCGTGCTTGCTAGCACATGCTTGATGAAGACTTCTCCAAATACTCCCCATACTCCATTATGGGAGAGCCTCGCTTAGCTCCGTCTTCATGTATCTATTGCAAGCTTCAATCAAATGATATCTTCCGAGATGGATCATATTGAACTTGCACTTCATAATCTTTTCTTAATATATATGATGGCTTGGAGATAAACATGAATATTCACTCAATCTTCTTTTCCAAGCCACACTTGCATTATGCTCAACTCTACACATGACCATTCTTCATATAAACCCTTGAATAGAGCATTGATCATGATGTAATCTTCTAGAGTCCAACACATGAATTCCAATCTTTTCCTATGGACAAGATCTACAAGAATATCTCAATGCCAACATTAGTTCATAAGGATTGTCATTAGTTACCAAAACCACGCATGGGGGCAACATGCACTTTCAGGCTTTATGCATTTTTTCGTTTCTTGGTCGTAAGAAATCTGTACTATCAAGTGGAGTTCCATATTGGAAGGTATGTGTGGAATCAATTCGGGTACGCAAAACTATAGTTGCACCCAATTTGCCTTCCTACACTAGTTTGAGAGACCAATTTTTTTTGTTGAGCTGTCTCAAGGGAGAAATTTTGGTGTGTAAACATCATAACTTTCGGCGGTCGGAACTCCAGCCAACTTCCGGTCTGTACCTACAGTCCAATATTTTTAGTTGCGCTAGGTGGTGCAACTCTTTGTATAGGGTCAAAGGTTGAAATTGTAGGTTGGACCGGAAGTTCGGTGGCCGAAACTTCCGGCCACTTGTCTCGGGATTTCTAAAAGGCCACTTACCCAACGGCTAGAATTGGGCCCCTTATTCACTAAGAGGAGGGTGTTGTTTCTGTTGTCTCTTTCAGCCATTAAATCCACGCTTAAATGTTCTTGATATCTTGGTCTAGTCAACCAAACTTGCTTGATGCCTTTTTAGGGTTTGAGTGAGAAGACTTAGATCTACCATTTCACTAAGTAAATTCAATTCCCCTTGCATGCTCCTGTGAAATTTGAAACTTGAAACCCTAAACATGAAGTGGTCGTCTTGGAGCTCGCCTTGGTGGTGAGAAGCTCTAGAGTATTGTTGAGACTATCTAATTAAGTTGTGTAGCAAGCGCAACCTTGTTTGTAAATGTTTTGGTTGCCACGTTCAATGGCGGCACTTGGGAGTCTCCAATTAAGTTGTGTAGCAAGTCCAACCTTATTAATGGGTCATGGCACGCCGCCTTTGTGGAGGCACGAGGAGAATAAGGTGAGCATTGGTGGCCATTGGGGATTCTTATTACTTCACACCTCTCGGACCAAAGCTACATTCTCTTGGAAAGTGAACCATGAGATAAGTCTCCTCGCCCTAATTCTTTTACTTAATTTCATATAATATTGCTTACTTTTTTGTGCTAGAGGGTATCATTGTCATTATATATATGTTGCTTATCTAGTTGCATAACCCTCTGGTTCACATCTTCGATCATCTCAATTGGTATCATAATGTCCTCTCTTTATTAAGAGATATACCACCTAAAGAGGAGGATGACTACTGTAGATGCACAAGATTTGAGCTCCATTTCACTTTGGAATGGTTACGAATGAAAAAACTAAATGCAAAAGAAGACGAAAGAAAAATTGATTCATTATCTCACTTTTTTTAACAGGATTCATTGTCTCACTTACTGCACATGCGCCCAAAGTGATTGAGATTTGCTGACTTTGGTTGGCTGACTTTGTGTCAATGACATGTGAACCCCACACATGGTGGGCTCCACGTGTCAGCGACTCAAAGTCACCTGACTTTGTGCTCCACAAAGTCAGCCAATGCCCAGCCCAAAGGTATGCCAAGTGACACACTGATAGTGGGGCCAAAATGTCGGACTGCGGGACACGTCACTCACCGCCTCCCCCTATCAAATGCCCTGTATTACAGCCACATCCTCCTGCTCGCTCGTACAAATCGGAACACCTGTAAGGAGTAAATCGAAAAACCACACCAGCACTTTCCGGAAGCATCTCCTCAACGGACCTGTCCGCGAGATGTATCCTCCCATGGCGGCCTCCCCTGCCGGCGAGGATGGTAACGAGCGCGTGCTGAGCTACGGGGACGTCGTGCTCCTCCGCTCCGACCTCGCCATCCTTCGCGGCCGTCACTTCCTCAACGACCGCATCATCGCCTTCTACCTCGCCCACCTCTCCTCCGCCTTCGGGGGCAACGACGACGACGCGGACCTCCTCCTCCTGCCGCCCTCCATCCCCTACCTCCTCTCCAACCTCCCGGACCTGGAGTCCGTCGCCATGGTCGCCGAGCCGCTCCGCCTGGCCTCCCGACGCCTCGCGCTCCTCCCCGTCAACGACAACCCTGACGCCTCGCTCGCCGAAGGCGGCTCCCACTGGACCCTCCTCGTCCTCGACTCCACCACCGGCGCCTCTCGCCCGCGCTTCGTCCACCACGACAGCCTCGGCGTCGTCAACGTCCCCGCCGCGCGCTGCCTCGCCGCCGCACTCCGCCCGCTGCTCCCCGACGCCGACAACGGGGTGCCGCTCGTCGAGGGGCCCACCCCGATGCAGGTCAACGGCCACGACTGCGGCGTCTACGTCCTTGCGGTGGCCAGAGCGATCTGCAACTGGTGGAAGGACCGTCGGGGCCAGCAGCAGAGGGGAGAACAGATTGGTTCGACACGGTGAGGAAGGAGGTGGACGCCGAGAGCGTCAAGGCAATGAGGGCCGAGATGCTGCACCTAATCGCTCGCCTCATCGAAGAGAAGGAGGAGGAGAAGAAGAAGGCCAGGGAGGTCGGCAAGGAAGACTGATCTTACCTGGTCAGTGAATTACGAGTCTGTGTTGCGAGCGATTGATGTTGCAATGTGCTTGGGAGGGATAGCTTAGAACAGAGTATACGTGTAAGTAGAGTTTTGCAAAGCTCTAAGGTGAAGTGTTAATTCTTTAGTATGGTTAATGCAATTTTCCATGGCGATGAACTTTGGTGTATGGATGTATCACAACTGTTGGAGTTCATGTGCTTTTGCTTTTTGATCATTTGAGTAGTTCTGTATCTCTCAGTACTATATAAGATGTTCCCAAGTTCTTTGCTCTTTGATGCCAATTCATCACATGCACAAGCTGCTTTAATTCAGTGCGACTACTGAAGACAAGGGTTTAGACTCTAGACTGTTAGCTGTTGGATAGTTTCTGTTAATGCTACTTCAAGAATTTTGGAGCTACTTATATCTTTGCTGCTAATGTTGCAATGAGGATGCTAGCATGCACATTTGAGTTCCAAACTGCAGCAATGTCTAGTTCATAATCCATACTCTTCAAGGCAAGACTGGAAACAGAACTCACTGCTAGGAAATGCAGTGTGGAACCGAAGACAGAACTCAAAGCTATGACACTTTGAGGTGTATTTTGTTCTTCAGCTGTTGTGCTTGTTTTCTCTGTTGGTTTGGCTTTTATCACTGATGTCCTGATTGTTTCCTTGTTTTAAATAGCCGGCTATAGCTCCACTATAGCGGTTTGAGCAGGTTGTCGCTATATGGAATCCATGTTCAATTGCCCGCTATAGCTGTTTTGGAGGGCTGCTGCTATTCGCCTACCGCGCTATTTACAACATTTTTAGTTCCATCTTCTATTCTTGCTCATCCCTTGTGCGCTGCAAAAATTCTTAGGAGATGCATATATTTTCTTTCATCTGGAGCATTTTCTGCACCGCAAATTTCTGATCCTTTTTATTCATCTTCTAAGAAACATGTTTCTTTGTACTTTTACGGTCAGCTGTTCGTGGAACTTCCAATATCCCAAAAATCTAGTTAGCTTGTTAGTTTTGATTGTTAAGGTGAAGTGACGATAAAGAAAAACTGATATTGCATTCCATCAATTCGTGCTGTTTGATTGAAGTTGGAATAATGAGATCGGTTGCTGTAAAATGTTTGCTCTAGTATCCAGTGTTATATAATATTTTGCTACATTAAATACAGTGGGCTACTGTGAGATGCAGTTTCCTTAATAGGTAATAGTACGATGCTCCAGATCTATGCAATTTTGCAAAGTGAAACAGGCTAGCCATCTGTCATCTACCTACCCCTCAGGAGGCCAAACCTAACAGTCATGCATGCACACCCCAGCTATCTTCCTTCTCTCCTCTTCTTGTCAACTCTTCAGCTTAACTTCCTTCTTGCCTTCCATTGCATCTACCAGTCTACTGCTGTGACGGAGCACAGAGCACAAGGGTTTAGGTACGTGAACCTTATATTTCCATTATTTTTCTTCCTTGCTCCAAGTTGTTCATACATGCATAACGGGAAAAGTAAGTAGCACTTCGAAGTTGTGTTTGTTGCATTAGTATGTTCTGCCTATTTTGTTGCTTGATCCTGATCTTCAAATTTTAGCTGAAGATTGGTTAATTTCACAATTTTAGTTCATGCATGTTACCGATCTAGTAAAGTTTGATCTTCCACTAAGGGTTTCCTTTCTCTTTTGTCATCTTAATAATTTCATCACATACCTGTAGTTTCTAGCAAAAGGGCACCCATCTATGAGTCATTGTGCCCATAAGTTAACTCAATTCAAGCCTCTTTTGTTAACTCGGTCGTTGTCTTGCTATTTTATTTGCACTTTTCAGCACAAATTTTCTGTTACTAGCTGAAATATATGATGATGAACTACTTTTCACATAGTCTACCTTAATTTTATACTACCTTTGTTTTCCTTTTCAAACAACACCCAAGCCTCATTTCATATTATTTTCGATTAGGTTGAATAGTAAATGAATGTCCTCTACTCTTTTCTCAGTGGAAGATGCAAAGTCAAGAAAAGATAACTGTTGTGAAGCCTGTGCCCTCCAGGCCTTTCTCCAGCTTCAGTTCCTCCCGAAGCTCTTGAAAGACTGCACTACCACTGGTTCCACGCAGATCACCTGTCCAGAGGAGTCTGCTACAGTAAGGCGGCCAAAGGTGACGCGCTTCACACCGCCACCGAGTAATCTATCGATGGGAATTGCTGTTGCCATGGTCAGTTCTTCACTGAAATACAGTTTATCTTTCTCTGAATTTGGAAAGGAACTTTGTGTTTATCTGATAGATGTTTGTCACTTCCCAAAAATGACACTTCGAATCTAAATACCCATCTGTCATCTATTGGATGATTGTATAAATATCCAGGGGGTGTATATGATGTTGTTATAAAAATGTGCCAAACTTCACTTACAGGACCATGGCTTGGATGCCATACATGAACAGATGGCATCGATACAGAACGGGTAGTCTCCTGTGACCATATGACAGTGTTCCACAATATCAACAAGCCAATTCACGGTGCGAAGAACCGTCTGTCCTATGATGGCTACAACTGGAGAAAGTATGGGCAGAAGCAAGTGAAAGGGAGCGAGTTCCCACGGAGCTACTACAAGTGCACTTACCCAACATGCCCTGTCAAGAGGAAGGTGGAGACGACACTAGATGGCCAAATTGCTGAAATTGTGTACAACGGGAGCACAACCATCCCAAGACCCATCGTCTAGAGAAGCCAGTTTCGTCGACAAGTACAGAAGTTGTGGTCATCGACGTCCATGACAGCAATGGTGCTGGAGCAGAAATCCAGCTAGGAGTGTGCAACTATGATGGCTCCAATGTTGCCGCGCCACTCAAAAGCAGCTGTGATTGCTTTGATGGATTTGGAAACACTAATCAGGTCTGTCATTGCAAGAGAAGGTATGTTAGTGTTATTTAATGTCAGGATTCAAAACTTCATTACTTTGCAGATTGTGGATTAGAATGGCAAATGGGAGGCCTCATTTTTGTTCTCTAATACGCATCTAGACGTGTCGTTTGTATTAGGAGAAAGGCGCCGAGATGCCACAAGTCGTACAGCCAAAACAGCAAAAAAAAACCAAAAGCTAAGATTAAGAACCGAAAATAGGAGAAGCGGTAAATCAAACGAAAGAGAATAGAACATTATAATGGAACTGTTCAACTACAGTACGACGAACTTCAGTTATGTTATTATGGTATTTTGTTAGGAATAAGGGCCATACTGTTGTTGCCAATTTGTTATCCCATAATGATAAATCTCAGGAAAATATATGAAGTATTACCACATTGTGATATCCTTACAGTGCTGAGCTGACTAAGCTTTGTGGTGAACAGGAAATAAATCCTATGTGTCCTTGGTCCTCTGAGCTGACTGTGAAAAACAACGTAGTGTGCCTACCTGTCCTTTCATGGGGTTTCCATCTTGGAGTGGAATGCTGTTATGGCTTAACTCTTTTTTCGAGCACACATCAAAAGTATGTCACTGTGTGTTAGAAGAAGAACGCCAAGAAGGCGGAAAATGCAAACCACCAAAGGTGGTGGCGGCGACGACAAAGCTAAACTCAACAAAATAACAGCAAAGGCAAAAGGTAAAACAGAAGCTAAACACTAGGCTACTCTAGGGCAAAAGCTACCTGAAAGGAGAGATATGCATCCCTCTAAAGCCCAGAGCCTTAACCAGGAGGCCTACCATGTAAGAGAACTATAGTGCGCTACCAAAATATATATTCAGTAAAACTACTGCATCTCAAGGTGGAGGTTTCAGTGGCTGCAGCTGCAAAACTAGGAGGAAAGTCGGTCTTGATGTTTATTGATTTCTTTGTTTTGGAACTGCTGTTTTGTGTACATACGTCTAGGCAGAACTAAGAGTTTGAATGCCCGTCATATTTTGTGCTGATGTAAGTTACTACATCTGTCTGATCCAATAAATCCAGTGTTCCAATGATTGAAATTGCCGTTTTCAGCAGGAGGGAGAAGCAATCAAGTGTGCCAAATGGCCTGATAGCTTCTGTTGAGACTGCATTCCAATCTCCAACAGAACACGAGCCATCTGGGGACGCCGCATTCCGTTGGCGCAAGTATGGTCAGAAGGCTGTTAATGGTAACTCATTTCCAAGGTAATACTTCCACAAGTTGAGAACATAATTGTCCGCTGTCACATCCGTTAATTCATACCCATTTGACTTTTCTGAAAGAAGATTATTCAAGTACCAGTAGTAGTATGTAGCGTTTGTGCTTAAATCAAACACAAAGTATGTGAATTATAGGGCTATGCACCTCTACCTGGAGTGTCGCTTACACGTGGTTGCTGAACGTGCAGGAGCTACTACAGATGCAGCACAGCAAGATGCAAGGCGCGCAAGTTCGTGGAGCGTTCGTCAGACAATTCGCTGCTGACCACATACGAGGGCAGGCACAATCACGGGCGACTTCAGTGAAGACGAAACGATATACTGTGACTCAACTCGACCAAGAAGTATAGCACAACACTCCTAGTGTGTTTGCGATGATGCTAAAGTATTCAGTACGGAAGAATACAATGTCTATAGTTTATAATAATGTTACTGAATAAACGGATGTATCTCCGCGACTAATGTATTCTGATGCTTATGCTTGAGCAGCACCATGTGCAAGTCTAGTTATCATCATAAACTCAGCACCAATATACTAGCCTCAATCTGCCTCTTGTACACTTCAGTACATTCGAGACAAAAGCAACTTGTCGACGTAAATCAAATCAATTTGTTCCACACGGAAATCATACGCACAGGAAAGGTTACAATGAATAGGTCTAGCACACTATAAAATCTCATCTTAGTTGCATAATTAGCTGGATTACAACACACACACACGCACTCAGAGTCCAATACCAACTAGAAGGGGATACAGAAATCCCAGGGGATACCAAGCAAGCCAACAGCGCACTGGAGTAAGTCCACCTTACAGATGCTACTCGGCGCCGTTGCCTGGATGCCTGCAAGGATATAAGCTATCATCACAAAGCCATGGAAAAGAGGGGAAATGCACAAAGCAAATGACTCTTGACAACATTCCTACCTCCAAGATGTTGTCAGGTTCCGGGCTTTCCGGTCTAACTGGATGTTCTCTAGAGCGCTAGTTGTACGCAATACTTCTTCCGAGATATCATCGTCATAGCCCCAGTTGTAATCCTCTTTCCTTGTACTGGATGCGGAAGAGCCACCTCTTCGGTCTGAATGTCCAAATCATTTGTGTTAGAGGAAAGCAACAACATGGGTATGGGAAAAAAATGAATAAATTGCATGTTTGGTACCTGATGTCTGTGACGATGGCATTTGTCTGGCAAGTTAAAAAGTCGAGTGTTACAGACATTTAGAGGAAACAAAAAGACAAACAGCTGCAACAACATTAGAATGACAGAATATCAATAGGTTAAGTGTTACCCACCTTGTCATAGGAGGCAGACCTCCAACTGAAGATGAAGACGGTGGCCTCCTCATGTTGCGATGGTCAGTGTTCAATGTTGAATCAGACTCAGAATTGACCATTCTCCTCCCAGCCATCCTTGTTTGAGACAAATTCTACACAAACAGAACAATTATGAGTAAACCAAGTATGCATCTATGGCAGATAAAGGTATTTATAAAGTTTGTTTGGAGAATAAAAATAAGTATATGTTATTAATAAAGTAGTCCAAGTAACTTGTAACTTCTACTTCTGAAAATCTAAAAGAATAGCATCTAACTTGTTTACACAGTTGATCCTTTTGTTATTGGGACATGCATTTTTTTCCACAGGTAGTTAGTTCACATGCAAGTAATAATCAAGAAATGTGCCGTTCATCAACATCAAGAGATTAACCTCATATTTGAGATATCCTTCAAGAACATCTAATAGCATGGGACCACTCTCAGCACTCCTGCTCCCATCAGGTCCGTTCTTGTTAGAAAAATCCTTTAGCTCATTCTTCCAAAAGTCCTTTGGCTGATTTACAAGTATAGAACACACATTAGTACATGCTGATATTTAAGAAACACAATTAAGATATATTAAATATAAGAATGATTACCAGATTACATTCCGGTAAATAAACTTTCATGGTGTGACTTAGCTGGGCCCACTCCAAGTATTCGCCTATAAGCGCTGTTAATAACCTACCTGCAAGCAACATAAACTCTAGGATGTGAACCACTCCCCCTACATAGTTTGCAAACTTTTGCCGAATACAGAGACCTTAAGCATTGAAGACAGATGTGATGAGACTGGAAGAGACATAGACAAAGTCAATAAGTTGCATTTTACAAATGCTTCAATGAAGTGTTGAACTAATATTAGTGCAGAAGCATCAAAGCTAAAAGGCCCATAACAAGGGAGTAAAGAGGATAAATATTTCAAGAGCGCAGAAGCACATAATATAGGGTGTGCAAACAACCAGAGCTCCAATATTGGTAGCTACAAAAGTTCATAAGCTAAAATCTGCAAACAATTGTAGCAGAGAATTTTTTTCATGCAATACAGTGTTGATCTATTATATAGAATCAAGAAAACATTATAAAAATCCTAGAGTTACTGAATATATCAGAGAAGATCTTACCTACAGATACAGTCTATTGATCCAATAACCAAACATCGTTATTGAGAGCACAAACCTGACGGTGAAGCATGCAGCTGCTTCGCACGGTCATTGCAGCTACCAAGCAAAGCAGGATTCCCACCATCTTCGTTCTCCTCTGCCACACGATCCTCATCTTCTATGGCCTCAAACACACTCGCCCTCAGTTCAGCCTGGTCATGCAAGAGTCCAAGACACATGATGCAAAGTATGATGCCTTATGCCCGAAGTAGCCTTTCCATGTAAATCTAGTAATAACCAATGAAGTATGTGGAATATGATGCCTTGTGCCAGAATGAGCCTTTCGATGCAAATATAATAACTATCGGAAGTATGGGGATTCCGTCGAACATAACCTAGGTTTAATAGATAAGGAAACAATATATGTAGATTTTGTCGAACATGACCTAGGTTTAACAGGTATGGAAACAACATATGTGGATTTTGTCGAATATAACCTAGGTTTAACAGAGACGGAACAACAGCACGTCTTTGGTTCTTTAACCAACAGTTAACAGTTAAAAAAAGGTGCGCCTAGGCATGTGCGGTTAAGCGCGTCTAGGTGCTAGGCAACAGTGAAACGCCTAGCACATAATCATGCTATGTGTGCGCTTAACCGCTTAAGGATATAGGTGCTAGGCAGAGGCAAAACTAGGAATTAACGCCTAGTGCTTCTTTGAACCTTGATAATTTTACATCCAAATTAGTTGCGTAGATTTAACTGAACTACACACCGAAATGTTCTATTTTGCAGAATAACGAAAGGAACGTTGTGAACATAAAATGGAGAAACCGTTGATGCGTAATGCTTATAGTGCAAACAAAGATGTGATAGGATCGTAGCACTGAGATCGTCTAGTGATGCAGACACTACACAAAGAACACATTTTCTTCCAGATAATCTAATCGATTGCGCGAGTGATATTACTGTTCTCCTGCCTAGCAACCTTAACAAGAAATGAACCATTTGTCTTTTCCACGCACGCATTTCAGTTCCAACGGGGGGAAAGAGAAGATGTGAGATTTGGTGCAGGGGGGTCGGTGGAACCACGAAATGTAGAGATCCTGGAAGGACGTGGGATGTGAGGAGAGGTAGATCTGCCCCTAGCCCTAGCCCTAGTGGATCGGGAGTAAGAAGGGGATGGGAAGTTACTGACCCTAATCTTGGCGAGGACGCCCTTCTTCTCGAGGGTGCGGGTGACGAGCGTCTTGAGCTCCATCATCTCCCGCGCGTAGTCGTCCATGGCTCCCCTCTCCTCGCTTCTCTTCTCTCGAAGCGGCCTCCCTCCTCTCTATTTTGTGTGTGCTTGGGGCCGAGGCGGAGCAGCCCTGCGAGGGGAGAAAGAGATGCGCAGAAGAACGGAGAAGAGCGCAGAAGGGGGAAGTTCTCGAGTAGTAGTTTAATTTATTACCAGAGGACCCCTAGCGGTGAATTTATGACAAGTGGGCCATCGAGATGGGACGGCTCTTTTGCAATGCGGCCCTCCGAAGATTTATCCTAGTACTCCCTCCGTATTGCTGTCTGTTCTAAACATGATGGCACCTATTCGAATAATGTGACGTGCGGTGTGTACATGGTCCGGGTACATATTCGCTGCATGTGAATGTATTTATATACTAGGAAACATGCCTGTGCGTTGCAACGGGAAATCAAAAATATCAAATCTTGGATGAAAAACAGTTGCGTAAACGAAATTTTACTCGAAAGTCTATCAAACTGTGTAATCTACCCTCAGTTTCGTCCTCTTTAAGTCTAACGGGGCTAGTATGTTAATATTTTTTATTCTTTCTATTTTTGCAACACAAATCTGTCCAATTTAACCCTTATTCGATGGGCGTGTTTGCGTAAAATAAAATTTATTATTTATATATACATTTTTATATAGTTCACTTTTATAAGTTTTTGTTTTACATACAATTTTTTTGCTATTAGTTTGGTAGGATGTTAGGGCGTATGCAGTAACGTTTGCGTAATTTAGTAGTCCGAATGTTAGATTTTTAATTACAACTGTTAGTTGTGTATCGAAAATTCGATTTGTGATGTCTTATGTATCTTGTTAGTAGGAAATATTTTTTCAATGTTATATCTTTTTATGTCGTATGAAGATTAGTTTTTGTGACTCTCTCAATATTTTAAGTTTTGCAACTCATTAGAAAAAACACTTGTATGTCGTATGAAGATTAGTTTTTGTGACTCTCTCAATATTTTAAGTTTTGCAACTCATTAGAAAAAACACTTGTATTCAATAGGTGATCTGTGAGTGTACATGTAATTCTACACTTCACTCGGGCTTAAAATATCTGATTACATATTTTTGAAATTGCTGGTCAATATTTAAAGGTTAGTAACTCTAGTGTATTAAGTACCCAAATACAAACTCATGTACTCAGAGGAACGTGTGGTGTGAGTCCATGTTCTATTGTTGGATTAAAAATCACTTAAATATTCTTAAAATTGCCAATCGCTGTTGTTATTTTTACTACCTCCGATCCATATTAGTGGGCACAACTTTGTCTAGATACACATGTATCTAGTCTAAATACTTAACTAGATACATATAAATTTAGACAAAGCTATGCCCACTAATATGGATCGGAGGGAGTAATATATTTCCATAAAAAGTACTCTGGACAATTATAAATTCACTTTTTTGAGAGCATTATCCGTTGATTCGTCCTCGCATACTGCCTGCGAAGGTGTACACGCCCCATCTGAAAACGCACAGGCTTGTGGTCTTCAGATCCCCTCACTTCTCTCTACTGGGAAAAAAATGTTGTAGCACTTTCTCCATTAGCACTCGATTCACACATCTTTGAGCTTTTTGCCCACTGTCACTGTTAGATCTTGATTCAGCTGTGCAGGGAGTAAGGAATTTGCTCTGTTAATGATGCATCCAAGAGGAGCCGGCAAGGGGATTGACGGAGTAGCAGCTTGTGGATGCAGAATCCATACGACCGGAGGCCGGCTCGTGGAGGCCAGATGCAAGTATCTTCCTCTCGGTCATGCAATTTTTCGCGCTCCCCCGGCGTCGACCCTGAGCCATCGAGTGGCGGCACCCCTTCTACGACCTTGACCTTCAGAACAGACGCCCATCACGAAGCCCCCCAGCTTTCTCCCTCGGCTGTCGGCTTGTCGTCGCCCCTGCTCCAGCCGTGAGATGCAGACGGAGGAGCATGCTCCAGATGCTGCTGCTGCTGCTGCTGCTCTGCACGATACTGAGGCTGCAGGTCCGGCTCTTTCGACCTTGCACTGGAAAACGTCCGGGCTCGGCCCGTCGCTCCTGCTGTGTACGTCCTCGACTATCATGGAGCTGATGTGGACGGATACCTCTATGACATTTTCGTCGGCTCCATCCCTGCTCGCCTCCCATCCCACTATCCATGCCCGCGGGATCCAGCCATTGAGGAGGTGCCGTGCTAGATCTGCAGGAGGAAGGGGAAGGTAGGGCGACGCCGACGACCGGGGACGGAGTTGGAGATCGGAGGGAGCTCGAGCTGATAGCCCGCCACGGGATTCCAACTCTGGGCGGAGGCGAAGATTAAGGACCTGGACGAAGGTTGCGGCGGTGCTGCGGGGCCTGGATCAGGGCGGCAGTGGTGAGGGCGATAGCGAAGACGCGGCCCAGGTCAAAGCAACAATAGCTGTGTGAACCGTTTTTTAACTTATGGGTGGCAGTTGTGGGTAAATATATGTGGTTTGGTGGGAGGGTAAAATCGGCAAAAAAAAATGACGTACCACAAGAAACCTTAATGCTTTTATTATTAGGTATAGAAAAAAATGACGTACCACAAGAAACCTTAATGCTTTTATTATTAGGTATAGATGTGACATGTCTAGATACATCCAAATGTATACAAATAGAAGTCATCCTTTTAAAACGGATGGAGTAAAATATAAGACTTTCTATCATTTTTTCTTGTCTCAATTGAGATGAAGATTTTAAGCATCTTTTTTTTAACAAGAAGATTTTAAACATGTGAACCGTGTAATTCAAGGCATTAGGGAAACTACAACATTTCGTCCGCCTATGTCCGGTTTTATCCGCTTATCCGTCAAGACATAAATCACACCCCCAACGTAATAACCTAAACGGTCTGATGTCCGTTTTAAGGTCGTCTTTGACCCATTGTCGACCCAAATTTTGGTTGCGTTTGCGCGCGCAGACACGTCGTGGTTGCCCAGACCGTTCTCCCATGTCCACCCGCCAGCGGCACACCATCCCCACTTGTCCTTGCCTCTCTCAATCCAATCTCTCGTGCCTATCCTAGAAAATTTCCATGACCGACGTACCCACGAAAAGCGACGGCCATAGCCGCTCGCGAAGCCGCACCCATCCCCGTCATGGTCCCGGTGAGGCAGAAGAAAGAGGTCACCCTGGAGCAAAAAGCTGCCAAGACGCTGAAGCAGGGTAACCGGAGGAGGAAGATCAATACGACAGACGAAGCCAAGGTCACCGCTGCTATGAACATCGAAACCGTCGACGCCAAAGCCGCGCAAACTGCCCTCCTCATGTTTGGGATCGTCCGTGACCCGGCCGCCCTAGTCATGGTCGCCACCACGGCGGCCAACTCGGGCTCGTCGGTGGCCTGCCCGTGCAGGCTTCCGTAGTCGCCAACATCGGCGCCATATGGTTACCTACCGGGACACGCCCCGAAAAACAACCCGCTTCTCCACCTCGCGGCATGACAGCTCACCTGAAAAATCGGTCATTCTGTGTTGATCGCCCTCGTGGTGCCTCCCATTGGTCTCAACGCTGCACATGTGGCTGGCGACTCTCCCATGAAAAAAGAAAGCCCTTGCGGGTGGTCTCCCTGGTCAACCTCCCCAATAGCCGCAACCAGTTTGGTGAAATGCGAGGCCTGACGCCGGCTGACCCAAGCTTCTACTATGAACGAGCGAGACTCATGGCGAACATGATCAATGAGGATGGCCACCAAAACTCAACAAGATGGTGGTCAAGAGACTCAATACGAGGCCATCCGCACCAACGATGAGCCACTATTGTTTGAAGATGATCTAACTCAACGTGGTTGGGCACAAAAGAAGCGAAAAAGCATGAGGACCGGGGCATACACGAAGGAGGAGTGCACGATGATTTGCGAGGCGCATGGATGGAAATTGGACAAAATCCAGTTATGGCATAGAGAAAAAAAGGTGGAGCATGTTGGAGGAGGATTTACGACTTCCATGAACAAAGGAAGTTTGAGCCCTGCAAATTCGAAAGGAGGCCCCCTCTTCTTTCGCTTTCCTTTCACCTCTCGTGGTTTTTCAATATCGACAACGTGGATTGGGCTTCTGTCGGACTTGAAGATTTTGTCGGCGTATTCTATGGCCGAAGGGGCGGTGTGTGGAGCCTTGCTGCTCCTATTATTCCTCCCGAACTAGTTGTCGATTGGGAGGCAACATGATCTCGGTGTAGAGTCCATCTCTCTTTCCTCCGGTGTGGGGTGCAGCAGTGACGCTCCGGTCACCCGCACTAGTTTCGTTCGAGGCGACATTTGACACATCTCTCCATCGAGGTTGTTTCAAGGACCCGATTGGAAACTTAGGTCTAGTGTTAAGGTTCTCCTTACATGTTGTAGGGACATATTAGTATTTTTTAGTTTTCTTCAGCCCATCTTTTGTACCTCCACCACTTTGAAGCAATTGAGAATTCTCTAGGATCTTGAAAAGACCCAACTGAAAGTGCATGGTGCCCCCATGTGTGGTTTTGGTAATTAATGACAATCCTTATGGACTAATGTTTGTATTGAGATATTATTATAGGTTTGTCCATTGGCATCGCTTGAATTCCATGTGTTGGATTAAAGGATGTATGCCATCAAGATCATTGATTATAATGGACATATTTGATATGATCAAGAAGAATAAAAGATACACGGTTGATCAAGACTAAGTGCAAAGAGTGGATTCAAGTTGATCAACACACAAAGCTAAATGATGTACCATTGATCAAATGGTATGGTAAGAAATTGTCCATATAGCTTTGTGAACTAACCCATTATATGTGTGTGTGGCATTCCTTTGTTGGGTTAGGTATCTCTCCATGGGCTTGCATCAAAAGGAAAATTTCATATAGCTCATGGAGGATGGCGTCATGTGGTGATCGTCATCAAGGTTGAGTTGTGCAATTTAAAGATGGGCATCTAGAAGATATCTTTTTCTTGAAGCTTGCCACCCATTTGGAGATAATGGTCAAGTGAAGATGTGCATAAGGGAGACTCTCCCATATTGGTGTATGGGGGAGCGATATGTGAATCTTCACCAAGCAAAGCGAAATCAAGAAAGGTGGTCCACTTGAAGAGATCAAGATCGTCATCATCTAGCTCAAGTGGAATGCACAAGGCAAAGGTATGATCTTGATAGGGTTTCTATTTTACCGGTCTCATGGTGTTAGTGGGATACCGGGTTATAGGTTAGACGCCGTACTATCAAGAGGGGCTCTCAAGTGAGTAACTTGATCGCATCTTTGTGGAGAGCTCAAACCTTTGCATACTTGGCATATCATCTTTCTTGGTTCTTATTTGGTTTTTCTCCTTGTTGGGTTTTGGTGCTTGTTGTGATCTTCATGACAAGCCCAAGTTCACCGAAAATGGATTTCGTATGGAAAACTTGTTGCGTTTTCGGTTTTGGAGGTTTGCCGGTTATTCTTTTAAAGAGAGGTTTTACCTTTCCCCATTTGGTTTTATCCTCCCATACTTAACTATGATGTTTCTCTGCATGGTCTTGTAGAGCTCGTTGTGGTGATTTCAACGAGCCCAAGAACATCGAAAACAGAGTTCGTATGCTCAAGATATGTTTGTTTTCGTGTTGATATTTCTGTAGTTTTTGTGTAGACCGGAGTCTCCGGTTCGGACCAGAATTCGAGAATGGTGATACCTACTGGTCCTAGGCCAGATTGTGGCTGGAAAGTTAGGCCGAAAACTCCGGTCTAACGCGTTTCTGATTTTTGGGGTCCTATTTAAGGGGGTCTTCTTCCCCAATGTCCCCTAACTCTCAAGCACGAAATTGCCCCCCATTGTTGACCTTCTTGAGCTTGGATTTCTCTCTATTCCTCCATGATTCTTGCCTCCAATTAGAGTGAAAGGAGAGAGTAGTTCTAGATCTATATTTCCACCAATCCATATCTCCTCTAAGTGAGGGGAAGCTTTTTTGATCTAGATCTTGGAAGGATTTGGTATTCTTCTTTGTTTTTCCTCTCTTATTCCCCCATAAGCATTTGTTGCTTTGTTGGAATTTGAGAGTGAAGGATTTGAGCACTTCTTGTGTTCTTGCCATTGCATTTTGGTGCACCGGTTTGCTCTCTCCACGAGGTTTCGTGGAAGTGAAAGTTCGTGAGCTTGTTATTCTTGGGTCGTTGGACCCTAGACGGTGTTCTTGAGACCTTTTGTGGTCAAGGTCTTTTGTGGCTAGTTGGGACCTTTTGTGGTCATTTGGGAGCCTCTAATCCAGTTGTGGATGTGTGCCCCAAGCTTGTTGTAAGGGACTTGATTTTCACCCAAAAGGAAATCAATAGTGGAAGGTGAACCAAATCTTTTGTGGTGCGGTTCATCGGAGAAGAAGGTGAAGCCTGTTGTGGCGTTGAGACCAACCTGTTGTGGTGGCTCACACCTCTCCAACGAGACGTACTCCCCTAAAAAGGAGGAACTCGGGAATACATCTTTGTCTCCGGGTGGCTCGGTTATTTCTATACCCAAGCTCTTACTTATGCACTTTACATTGTGATAGCCTTCGTGCTTGAAGTACTTTATCTTGCTATCACCTTGTTACTTGTCTTGCTTAGCATAAGTTGTTGGTGCACATAGGTGAGCCTAGTATATTTAGGTTGTGTGCTTGTTAAATTAAAATACCTAGTTTTATTCCGCATTTATCAAGCCTAAACCGGAAAAGTTTTAATCGCCTATTCCCCCCCTCTAGGCGACATCCTTGTCCTTTCACCAACTTATATTAAAATCTAATCTCATGTGTAGCAGATTAACTAATCCTACATACTAGTTTTTTTAATTAAAGGGGCAGGTCTAGGAGGACCCGGAAGCGGCACTATGTCAAGCGATAGTACATTTTACATAAAGGTCCCCAAATTCAACTAGGGCCTAGACACAAAAGACCTTGAGAGAAATACATATAGAACAATTGAGTCCCTTCGTCGCGCGCTGCCAAAACGCGTGTCGCAACCAAGCCAACGTCATCGCCGTGGACGCACCACTTGGGGTACTGTCATTGTAGATTGCTCGATCAAAGCACCCGTAATACCTCCGCACTGGCATAAAGTCGGGAGGTGAAAAATCTTGCACAAGGCTTTGGAGGGCCGCCCTTCGCCCATTCGAGGCGGCAGCTGCCGCCGCAGAGCCTCCGTTGAAGATCTCGTGAGTAAGCCTATAGTTTGAGCACCTTGCATCTCAGATTTGCACCACGGCCAATGATCCTTGTCAACAACAGCCCTATCACCATGATTAAGCCACTACGGAACTCCGCTAGCAAGAGAAGCAAGATCTGTAATGCCACCGAGACTTATTTGAGTCGGGGTGGGGGTGGGGTACGTTGTTGCTCGTCTTTGGCTTCATCCTTCGAAGCTCCGCGGGCAAGCACACCACCACCATCAGCTGTCGAATGCCACCCACAAGTTTCGACAAGCAGATCTCCACCAGCATGACCCAAAATCACGACCAAGCCCAAACACTAAAGCCACGACTAATGTGTACAGAGGACCCACCAACTCTTCCCCATCGTATTCGGTCGTCGAGGCCGCTGGAGAAGGGGGAAAGAGGGGCTAAGGTGACTCTCAAAGGTCCTCGAGGAGAGGAAAACAAGAGCCCCTCATCCAGGAAGTGCAAATGGAGCTCGGTTTTTGAAAAACATCAAACTCGACACTTTTTAAGTTTTAGAAAATCGATTAAAAAATCTCAGATGTAGATAGTGTCGAGATATACAGGCGTGCAAAATTTTAACTCAAAATTAGTTATATTTGGTCTACATAGAAAAGACAAATCGGATAAAATTTAAAGTTTTTGAAACCGTGTCCTATTCATCACCTAGATCCACCCATTTATCATTTTTATCCAGCCCTCAATACATTTAATTTAGAGTTAAAACTTTGCACACATGCAGATCATATGCCTATATACATCTGGAATTTTCCCGACCTTCTGAAACTTTCAAATGTTATTTTGGTTTTTTTTAAACGATCTCCTGGGAGCCACTTGTGCTCTCTCGCCCTCATCCTACTAGATAGGTGAAGTGCATTGTAGAGAACATAGAAAAATGGCCAGTGAGAAGGATACAAGAGGTGCAGGTGAGGAAGTGCAGGGAAACAAACAACACGTATGTAGGCTTGAATGTTGAAAAAGAAAAGGGAGAGAGTGGTCCATCTTCGGGTGACAAAACTATTGTTTTCTGTCGCACATTTCAGTCGGAGCATGCAGCGACATGTAGACCGTTTTGACCTGTTTGTTGTTTTTTTTTTTTTTTTGCGAGAAACCGTATACAACTTCAAAGGATCGCCGTCACAGAGAGGAACACAGAAAAGAAGAAGATTACAGACCAGACCCTCTGCAACTCGATGCCGCCGGCGTGGAGCAGGACGTGCCGGTGACGCGCCGCCGCTTCATCTTCCTTCAAGCCTTGGAGCAGAAGATGTCCCCCAGCGGACGGGAAGCCGCCGAACCTCGAACTCCGAGAAGCCTCCACCCAGCTCCAGCTGCAACATCGCCGCCATCCTTCGTCGTCGTCGGCTTCGAAGTCAACCCAGATCCGCCGCCACGCCAGATCTGGGAGGGGGAAGACGAGCCCAGCAGATCCACGGATCCGAGGGGTCGTCGAGGCGAGGCGCACCACCGCGGACCTCCGAGAAGCTCCGCCGTCGAAGGGGACGCGCGCCTGCACCAAAAACACCGCCGGCGACCCAACCACCTCCATGGCGCCGCCGACGGGAAACCCTACAAACCCTACTATATGTACACTCGTGAAGCGGGGATCCCCGCCCTCCGCCGCCGAAGCGGCCGGCGGAGGACGAGGGATCCGGCGGATCGACGAGGACGAAGTGGATGTGCGGGGGGGAAAGAAAAATCGCCTCTGCTACAGTGACGGAGAGAGGAAGACGTCCAGGCTCTACCTGTTTGTTGTTTACAAGAGCTTCTTCAACTGTAATGAGCAAAATTGATCTATGTCCGCGGACAGCTATTAAAATTGGCCACCTACAACCGTCAGTCCCAAATGTTCACTGTGATTGGTGAAAAATGAGAGAGAAGAATAAAAAATAAAAGGAAGAAAAAGGCGATGTAAAAATTGGTGCAGAATGGGCTAGGCGGACAACCTAGACAAGTCCGGACGTCGGGGTGAGTTCGAGATGTATCGGACAATCTGAACAGATAAAACCATGCCCGGACTAAAAAAAACCTGGTGACCGCGGGTTGGAGATGCTCTAGCGAATAGAAATGTAGCGGTGGTTCGACCTTTAACTATTCCATGTACTCGAAGTGCAAACCTAACGATTGGTTGAACGTAGAGACGATTCGACGGGCTAGCGTAGCTCTGACCACATGGCGGGAAGATGCAGAGGATGGTTTGGAGTGTGTGAGTGGAACACGGGAGAGCGGGGTAAACCGCTTCCCGCCAAAACCTCGCCCACGGAGAGAATGGCAAGCTAGCTAGTAGGGCAATGGCGAGCACGCGGGTGCAGGTTTACCGCTTTTGTCGGCGCAGTAAAAAGAGAGAACTAGATTGAATCTTTTCACTTTGCTGTACTGTAAAAGATTAGTTAAAGTCCGGCTTTTGCTGGTACTCCTATAGTAAAAAGAGACGACTAGATTGAAGCCTCGGTTTAAGGAATCGAGAGCCAGGAAAAATGGCAGCAGCATTCGTGCTCGCAAAGCATTTTTAAACGGAGGCGGCCACCCCTTTCCGACCCGGTCGCTCTCTCTCAACCTCAGTTCTTCTTCCAAGACACGAATTCCGAGAAGCAGATTAGGCAGAGCACTACCGTACCATCACCAGCTAGCTAGCTGTATGCAGAGGCAGAGCAGAATCATCACACTCCTCTGCCCTGCCCGTGAACCCTCTGCTCACTCGGCGCAGCTGTACACACGACGACCCAGCTGAGATTCCCCACACAAAGCCACACGAGTGAGCGAGCTCGTTCTCCTACCCAAACCTCCTCTAAACCCACGCCACCGTGCGCTGCGCCGGCGGCCGGAGGAGGAACCAACCAACCAGCCAATGCCGCCGTCTCTGCCTCCTCTCGTCTTCCTCTCTACCCTATTTCTGTTCCTACTTCTCTCCACTGCCCACGCCCAAACGAGCCGCCGCCTCCTCCAATCCACCCTCCCACCTCCGCCTCCGCCGCCGCACCACCGCCACCACCACACCCCGCGCTCCCCACCACCATCACCACCGCAACCCATCCCCGCGCCGCCAACGCCTACTCCACCAAAGCAGACGCCCGCTGTCTCCTTACCGCCGGCATCGGCGCCGCCCCCGACTCCAACCCCAACTCCCATCCCCACCCTCCCGCCGCCGACGCCCACCTCCACGCCCACCCCGGACGCCTACCCCTTCACCAACTACCCCTTCTTCCCCTCCGCCTCGCCCCCTCCTCCCCTCTCGGAGCAGCAGTCCCAGCCCTCAGGCGTGGGCAGTGTCCCGGCCAACATCTCCAACCTAGTCGCCCCCAACTCCTCCGGCCCCTCCGGATCCCCGCGCCGCTTCCCGCTCTTCCAGGCGCTCCTCCTCGCCTTCCTCTCCCTCTTCCTCCTCCTCCTCTCCGTCCTCCTCTCCATCCACCTCTTCCGCCGCCTCCGCTCCGTTCACCCCCACCACGCCGCCAACGGGCCAGCCTCCTCCCACTCCGCCTCCTCCTCCGCGCGCCGGGACGACGACGACGACGGCGAAGAAGGGGACGAGGAGGGCCGCAGCCTGAAGCCGCCCCCGATGCCGACCTCCTCCACCAACCCCAGCACCGAGTTCCTCTACCTCGGCACCCTCGCCTCCTCCGCCACCCCGTCGACCCACGTCCGCCCGGGCTCCCCCGAGCTCCGCCCGCTGCCGCCCCTGCCGCGCACCGGCCCGCCCTCCGGCGAGTTCTTCGCCTCCCTCAGCTCCCACAGCACCGCTGTCCCCCGCGCCGGCGCCAACCCGTCCTCCGCGTCCTCCTCTTCGCTCTCCCCGTCCTCGCCGTCGGCCTCCTCCCCGACGCTCGGCTCCAGCCCCGCCCACTTCCACGCCCGCCCGCCCTCCATCCCGCAGCCCCGCAACCCCTCGCCCCCCAAACGACGCCCTTCCCGCCGCCGCCACCGCCGCATCAGTCATGGAACCCCTTCGCGCCCGCTTCGCCGCCACCGCGAGCCTCTCCTTCGGACGACGACGACGACGGCGGCGAGTCCTACACGACGGACATGCGCAAGTCCCGGCCACTCCACTCGGACAAGCTCAAGCCCGAGTCTTTGCAGTAAGCACGCTCGGCACGCCCTTTCCTGTTCCACCCGCCATTTGTGTCTGCGTCTGAACTGCATCTCGGCGATTGTAGCACGAAGGACGAGATGATCCAGCTCTACCTGAACAACTCGGCGGCGATGGCGGCCGCGCCGAGGGAGGTGTGCTTGCTCGGCGCCTCGAGGTGTCACGGCATTAGGATGGTGCTGGGCGCGTTGGGTGTCTCTGAGGAGCGAGTGCGTGATGCCCTCTTGGAAGGTAATGGGTGGCCTGTTCTACCCTACAATGTTCAGTTCAGTTCTGTTAGTGATGTTTGTCAAGGATGTGATCTTTCACCAATTGAACTAGTTTGTACTTTTCGTTGTGGGGGCCTTGGAATATATGCGCTAGTGATCATATCTGCAGCAGTACATGCGTGATGCATTATTATCAATGATGAGCTTGTGATCTTTACCTTATCCACCTACTGTTCTAATAGGGGGAAAGTTGCTAGCATTCTTTCATTTTAGTGCATATTATGTTATCAGAGTAAAAATTGTAACCTTTTTTTCTAAGAAGCATTTGGGTACAGCCATTAATTTGAAATTTTGAACCAAGCATCTGCTGGTATCAGAAGTTCAGAACATGGGTTAGCAGGGTTGATCAACCCGTGGGTTGTTGGCACACAAAGTCATCCTTGTGTTGTGGTCATCTAATCTTTACAATTTTTTCAGTTGGGTTCATATTATGTTCTCAGGAATACATGATGTATCTCTTTTCTATAAGAAGCATTTGGGTTCAGATTTTAATCTGAACCAAGCATCTACTTATCTCAGAACACATTCTGTAAGTGCCTACATGCTGTGGTTAGCAGGGTGACGGAGTTGGTCAACCTGTGGATTGTGCCATGGAGTTGACACAAATTTCCATATCTTGTGTCAGATGATCACTTCATTTGCTGGATTGAACAGACTTTGGAGCTATGCTTTATATGTGTTAACCAAATATTTAAACATTGCTGGTCATTCTTATACAGTGATTCATGCTATATTTGTGAGTACATTGAAAATCTCCATTCACAGTTTACATTTTTGGTTGCAAAGCTTCTCCATTCAAGGCGTAGCTCCAAATATATTACACGACATAGCTAAGTGCCTACATGCTGCGGTTAGCAGAGTTGACCGATCAGTGGGTTGTTGACATGGAGTGAACACAATTCCATTCCTTGTCTTGTTGCCAGCTGATCATTTCATTTGCTGGATTTGCACAGGCTGTAGAGATATGCTTTATCTGTGGTTTGTCACGTACTTGAACACCACTGGTAACTCATTTTCTAGTATGGTCATATGTTTTATTGGTGATCGTACTGAAAATTCTTCAATGAAAGATCCACGTTTCTGTTTACACAAAACTTTCCACTCAAGGTGTAGCTCTATATTTTACTATATGCCATAGCTAATTGGTCTCGACATTGATTAATTATAGATTTTCTCAGTCTTTTATGCTACTTTTTGGTTATTAACTCCAGCTGTTTCTGTTTCCGAGTACAGGCGATGCACATGGTTTGGGAGTAGAAGCTCTGCGGATGCTCACTCAGTTGGTTCTGACCAACGAGGAAGAGCTTAAGCTGAGATATTTCAAGGATGATCCAGCTGCCAAGCTTTGCAAAGTTGATGCATTTCTGAAGACAATCCTGGACATACCGTTTGCGTTCAAGAGGGTTGATGCTATGCTCTATGCCTCTAATTTTTATCTAGAGGTCAACCAGCTGGGAATGTCCTATGCTACTCTCGAGGTAAAGTTCCAAGACCTGATAATTCTATCTAAAAAGTGTTTTATTCAGCTTGGAAAAGGAAGACCGACTTTACTAGCTACATATTGCTTTACATTCTAGTGTAGAATCTTCTATAGATGTTGTTGCATTTTTAGACTAACGCAAATGATTTCGTTTATCCAGGCAGCATGCCAGGAGCTGAGGAGCAGCAGGCTATTCCACAGAGTTCTCGGGGCTGTTCTGAACTTCGGCAACCTAATGAGCATCAACACAGGTTCTCCAAACTCACATGCCTTGGAGCCCAACACGCTTCTGAAGATCGTCGACGTCAAAGGAGATGCTGGGAAGGCGGCGCTGCTACATTTTGTTGTCCAGGAAATCGTGAAGCCTGAAGGACACAACAGTCTGAATGCGATGCACTCAGGGTCAGCGGCATGCAAAACGAACGCCGGCACTCTGCCGTATGACGTCAACTGCAGGAAGCATGGTCTTCAGGTCGTCTCCACACTCGCCGCCGAGCTGACTAGCACCAAGAAGGCGGCG
The DNA here is from genome assembly GCA_947311845.1 of Poa pratensis. Classification (NCBI taxonomy): domain Eukaryota; kingdom Viridiplantae; phylum Streptophyta; class Magnoliopsida; order Poales; family Poaceae; genus Poa; species Poa pratensis. Next base: position 32,970,842 of record CAMZMU010000097.1, on the reverse strand, counting down.
TCCATCGACATAACGAGCCTCAGCAGGACCTTGTCGGAGCTTGGGGCCGGCCTTGGGAAGATCCACAACGTGTTGCGGCTGAACAGCATGATTGCTCCGGCGGAGAGCGCACGGCGGTTCCACGGCGCGATGGGCACGTTCCTGCGGGAGGCAGAGGAGGAGATCCTAAAGCTGCATGCCCAGGAGAGCGTCTGCCTGTCATCGGTGAAGGAGATGGCCGAGTACTTCCACGGCGATGATTCGGCTAGTGGCGATGTGGCTCGCATGTCCAGGATCTTCGCGGGCATCAGGGAGTTCGTCGCCATGCTCGACAAGATCTGTAGAGAGGCTGGTGAGATCAACGGTGATCGTGTGGGTTCAACGACTGTGAGCTGGATGGCTGCTGCGCCCATGGGGAGGACGACGGCGACGCCTTGAGCAACTGATGGCTGTCTTATCAGGGAAATGGTGGTTATGGCGCGTCTATTTTGGTAGACCAAAATGACTATGTTTCCAGCTGTTACATAGTGTAGATGAGAACAATGCTAAGCCTCTATATGTAGTGTAGGCATGCTGGACACGCTGGCTTGTATAAAGAATACATATGATTATGTGTATCAGCCTATCAGTTTAAATTAGAATGCTTATCAGAGCTAGTGAAATATTGATGCCTTTGTGGTATTAAGGCCGTCTAAGGCCTTTGAATTGCCGAAATCCAGCGCAACTGCACGCACCCCAGTCACAGCTCAGCCATTGCAGCTGATCTCAACCTGCAGCGAATCGTCATTGCTTGTGACGCTCAAGATTCTAAGAGATTTGGAAGAGAGCAGCACGGAAAGCCATTTTGGCTACCGAACTCTAGTGATCTTTTAATTTTAATTTTTTTAAACTACATTTACAAGTTTTAAAAAATCTGAAAATATTTCTGGGTGTAGTAAATGAGCATCATACAAGTATGCAAAATCACAAATCAAACTTCTTTATATTATGGGCTACATAAAAATGACAAAATTTTGTATATTTTTTAAATTTGAAAGTGTGCATACTTAGATCGAAACATTTGTATTTTTTGTGTAGGTAAGAATATAAAGTATTTTAAATTGAGATTTTCATGTTTGTGTGATATATCATTGACAACCCGCAGGATTTTTTTTTGAGATTAATAAAAACTTACAAATATGATTTTTGAATTGTTTTAAAATAGCAATCACTCGAGATCAAATCTCTGCTCCAGAGTGGCAGACTTTGCAAGCATCGGGTTTATTCATGAGTGGAGGAACTCAAATTCTGAGGCTCACATTTCGTAAAAAGTGTCCTTACCGTCGAGCATGGTCACCATGTTTGGCTTATCCAACCATGGGATCCTACTTTTGTAACCTCGTGTGATTGATAAATAAATCGGCCATGTTTTCCCTAAAAAAGAAAACAAAGCACATTATGGTGAACTTTTGTTTCAAAATTGCTGACCAAGAGTATTTATAATTAAGGTCAGCATGATCCCAAAAAGTAATCGGCATCATGCGCTACTTTTCAATGATATGATATGACGATGGAGGTGATGGAGAAGATGTCAACGGCGGTGGTCAAATCTCTACTCCAGAGTGGCAGACTTTGCAAGCGTCGGGTTTATTCATGGGGTGGAGGAACTCAAATTCTGAGGCTCACATTTTGTAAAAAGTGTCCTTACCGTCGAGCATGGTCGCCATGTTTGGCTTATCCAACCATGGGATCCTACTTTTGTATCCGCGTGTGATTGATAAATAAATCGGCCATGTTTTCCCTAAAAAAAGAAAACAAAGCACATTATGGTGACCTTTTGTTTCAAAATTGCTGACGAAGAGTATTTATAATTAAGATCAGCATAATCCCCAAAAGTAATTGGCATCATGCTACTCTTCAATGATATGATATGATATGATATGATGATGGAGGTGATGGAGAAAATGTCAACGGCGGTGATCTTGCTTGATGATTCCCGAGGCTTGTTCTATAATTCCTAGGAGAAGATCATACTTTTGGTTGTGTTTAACATATGATGCACTATGCTTTTGGATCGAAAACTATGACTAACGTTTTTGAATGTTTATCATTCGAAAAATATGTCTAATGTCGAGTAGTAAAAACTATTTGTGTGAAATTAGAGATTAATTTGAGCATACATGCATTTTTACATTTGAACCGGAGATAAAGCATTTTTCACTGTACGAGATATGCAGGATCTATTCCGATGAAAACACCATCTCATATTGCAAAGTATATTTACACTACGAGTGTGCGGGATCTGTTACGACACCGCGCCAGACAATAAAAGCAGTTTGCGGGTGGAGTCAAGCATCCAAAGGATCGGTGCTGCGCCGTGCTAGTCCAAAATAGCGGTGCACAGTCATATATATTGAAGTGTACAAATATTCGTCTGTTGTAGGACTGAACATAGTCCCTATGCACCACACACACTGCTCTATATAACGTCACGAAAGGAGTAGAGTGGCGACAAAGCATTTTGATTGAAGGGAAGGAGAGGAGCGAAGGAAGCTTAGAAGAAGAAGATGGAGGGAGGGTCGTCGCCGGATGGAGATGACAGGAAGAAAAAGAAAGTCAAGACGGAAGGTTCGTATCCTTGAATCATGCATTTACGATGAACAAATTGTTGTTCATGCAACTTTCCTCTTCGGATGTATAAGACTAGAGAAAATGTAGATTGCTAATGATACTGATAGAGAGGTGGTAAATAATGCCTAGATATTTTTTGTGTTATTTCAAAAATAATAACTAGGATATGGTGAGAGCTTGTAGCCGCAAGAAGGCAGTAGCTCAGTGAGCATAATCTATGTCTCATGACTATTTATACTAAACTTTTATATTTCCCTGAGTCTTGTTTTAACCATAAGTCTCATTTTTTATTTGTTCGCCTAGTATAACCATATATTTGAGAATATTACTAAATATTAGGTGGTGTGCTTTTTTGTTTGTAGTGAATTTATTAAAAGATACAAAATTGTATTGTGTAACAAAGTCTGCTCTAAAATTAAGTTTTCTATAATGCATAATCCATATAATTTATAACTATTTATGGTAAAGATCCGTATAGTATGATCTAGCAAATGTCTGAGTGGTAGTTTCTAGTGTATGATTAAGTAAGTATCTTCATAGAAAGTTGTAAAATATAAACTTAACCAATAACACTACTTTTTCATGGTAAAATTATCTAACAAGTAAAAAATTAACAAAGTGTGTGCATGCTTCGTACTCAGTATAGAGATAAGATTGCTTATAGTAATCTCCAATGGAAAAAGTATGGATTGTAATATGTTTGCGTGTGTAAATTTTACTATTTGATACGCTCTTATGCATTTAGTTGTTATCATCTGGTGTACACGCATCCCACATCAGTTCATGAAATAAAAATTCGTTGCACGGAATTAAATATGAAAATCTAGTTACGTAGATTTCCGTAAAACCTGTAGGACTCAATGGAAAGAGAATAGCATGATAACTAAACTTATTGTCACCAGTCATATTGGTTTCTTCTTATATCCCAAAAGGCCCTAGTGTGTATTTACTTCCGAAAATCAACCATTTTATTATGTTAAGATACTCCATCCATCCAAAAATGTAAGACCACGTATGATTTTCACCATCTTAAACTCACATCTTTGACAACTAATAATATAGTGTATTGAGCTTGTATAAATGGTATCGTTGCATTTTATCTTGTGAAAGAAAAAAAATCATATGTATTTATACTATTTTTTAGACATACTATAAGTGAAAATCATAGTTAAACTTGTTCATTGTTGACCGTAATAAGTCATTCATACTGTAAAGTGTTCAGAAGTACAAGTGAGTGATCGTCATCAAGATTGAGAAATACAAGTTCAAAATGAGCATCCTGAATAAATCATATGCTTGGAGCTTGCCGCCCATTTGAAGATAATGACCAAATGAATATGTGCCTAAGAGGGCCTCTTCCATAGTAGAGTATGGGGGAACAATTGTGAGTCTTCACCAAATGAAGTACAGTAAAAAAAAGATGGTCCAACTTGAGGATGTCATAGTTGTCATCATTTAGCTCAAGTCAAATGCGCAAGAAAAATATATAATCTTTGATAGGTTTCTATTTTGCCGGTTGAGAGACTGGCTATATGATAGATAATCGTATTATCAACAGGGGTTCTCGAGTGAGTAACTTGATATCATCGTTCGTAGAGAGTTGGAAACTTTTCATCCTTGACATCATCGTCTTTGATTCTTGCCTTTATCTATGTGAGATTTTGCTGTTTGTCATGATCTTCATGAAAAGTTCTAAGTCATCAAAAACAAGTTATGTGTGCATCTTCTTTAAGAAAGGTTTCACTCGTCTATACTTTTGATATTTTCTCTATTGCGTTTCCTGAGAACAGTGTTTGAAAAACATAGGCCTATTTACGAAGGTATATATGTTATAAATATCAAGAAAGTCTGAGTGACTTAAAACTCAGCACTTTGCCCTGAATCCAACTTTTTTTTGAGAGCAACCAACCATCTTTATTATGCTAAGATGTTGTTTGGCATACAAAGACCATCAGGGGGCTGTAAGAGCCAGACCAACACTACTAGAAGATGCAATTTTGTTAGTCCATGGGCTTCCGAGTTCGAAGCACGATTCTCATGTTCTCATGTATAAACGACACTGCCACCATCCGGTCTGATGTAGCTTTTATTTCATGCAGAACCATGCAGTAGCTACCTGCGAATGGCCTTTGCAGGTCGTTCAAGATCGCTAGGCAATCTGTGGCCACTGTGATCCGCTGTAACATCTAAGTCTTGCGCCAGCGCCAGAACTTCCCTGCAAGCCAGGGCCTCCATCCCCGTAGGATCCGTGACACCACTCACGGACAGGGTCGAGGCGCCAAGGAAAGCTCATGTTTCGCTCCTACACACCACGCCAACAGCACCTCCAGGTCCTGTCTTTGCATTGGCAGCATCGACATTGAGCTTGGTATAGCCACTCACCGGTGGAATCCATTTTGGGTGAGCTGGTTTAGGGCTCCCCTCCCGCAGTTCGCACAGACCCTTCAATTGAGAGTTCCAACTGTGTGTCACGTCAAAGTGTCAAACTGAGCCGGCGATCCCAACACCGTATTCGTAGAGTAAAATTCATCAGCAGTCATCGTACTTGTCTTGCAAGCTCGCCGTGGTCACCGTACCGCAATGTACGCTCAATACGGTCACCGAATACGTCTCAGTGTTGCAACGACGGTCACCGGAGCCGGTAGCCGTGCGTATTTGCCGACCTGGCACTTGGTTGACCAGTCTGCTGATGCGAGTTTTCTAGCAAAAAAGGCCCCTGACTAAAAGTAATTTGGTAGGCCCCCCGGTCCTACCTGGCAGTCCCTCTTCTACCTACCTCCCTCTCCCTCGGACCCTCTCCCTCTCCCGGCACCCTCCTCCACGCTGCGCTGCCCTCCCCTTCTTGCCTCGGTGATGCACGGCTGCCGGGGAGCGCCGCCGGTGTTGCAGATAGCCCGGGGAGGGTCGCCGCGCTGCCGTGCATGCCCATCGTCGTCCAGCCTTACACCGCGTTCGCATGGCTCCTTCCGTCGTCGGGTTGCAGGTCAGGCGCTTGGATGCGCAGGGGCCGCCATGCTGCAGTAACGCAGAAGCTGCCGCCCGGTCGTAGCTCTACTATCTCGGCGAGCAGAAGCTGCAGTAACGTTATGAGGAGGCACCGCAGCGAGAAGCCCGACCCTCAGCTCCTGCTCGATGCCGGAGCGGCACCACTCTCCCCTGCATCCCGCTCGGCGAGAAGCGCGTGCGTCACAGCGTGCGGCTCAGCGCGGGCGGCGGCCGGAGCGGATGGCAGGGCGCAGGGCCGTAGGCATTCAGACGCGCTGGACGACGGTCACCTCGTCGGCAGCACACCCAGTCACCCACTGGAGGGCTAGAGCAGGAGCAGGGGAGAGAGAAGGGATTGGGCGGCACGGCGGCGCACGGGCGGCGCGGGGCGCGCAACTTGGCCAGGAGCGCGCCGACGGTACCCGGCGCCAGTGGACAGGTCCCGCACGACGACCTTGGTGACTCGGGGGTGGTTCTCGACGGCGTGGGCGCGTGCGCCACCCGCGAAGAAGCATCCAGGACGGCGGCGAACTCCGCACGCGGTGACGCGGAATACGTCGACCTAGCGTCGTGTCTAGGAGCTGCCTCGCGCGTATGGCAACGCCGAGCATGCCATTCCCCTCGAAAAGGAGTTCGCTCAGCCATCGGAGCAGCTCGGCTAGACCCCGGCCGACGACGCGCGCACGGCGGCCGACCTGCGGTTCTCCACGCCTACGGCCGCGGGGCCCCGGCGAGGTCGTACTATATGAGGCGGTAGACGCCGACGACGGCGGTTGCGTCGCCGAGCACGGCACATGCCAGGAGGACGAGGAAGGAGAGCGCGGAGGAGATGGAGGCGAGCACCTTGCGGGAGGGAGCCATGGCCGGCGCTGCGCGGAGGGAGCCATGGCAGCCAGGACGGCGGCGACCTCCGCGTGCGGTGGGGATTTTTTCTTTTTTTTATGTGAGGAATTGAGGAAGGAGCTTTCTGTAAAAGGGAGGGAGGTTTTTGCAAAATGAAATACATACGAAGACTGGGGACTAGGGTCAACGCAGCGCCACGTCAGCAAATATGCCTGTCTACGGCTTCCAGTGACCGTCGACGGGCCTCTGAAACTTATTCGGTGACCGTATTGAGCGTACATTGCTGTACGGTGACCATGGCGAGCTCGCGAGACAAGTACGATGACCGCCAGTGAATTTTACTCGTATTCGTATGGCCCTTGGACCCGGGTCCGGGCCTACAATGGGAGGAAAAGGGCCTTCCACCGTAAAATCGACCGAGCCCTCCAGCCTCGCTCCCCACCCCCTTTTCACTCCGGCGTCGCACGTCCGCCTCCCCTCCAAAATCGATCCATCGCTATCTCCGGCGAGGTGAGGCGATTCGGATGGCTACCATCTGTGTAAAAGCCAGCGTCGGCCATCTCCGCGTTTACGAGCCGGCAATAAAAGACGTCGCCGCGCAAGGAGCGAGAGCAGGACAAGTTGCGGCTCCTCCAGAAGATCCAACAACACTACGAGGACGCCCTCTCACTGCTCACCAAGAAGTGGGGTTCGGACATCCTAGAGCGCTTCCTCGGCGGAGGGATCTGCTTCGGCCTCCTGGACATCCGTTCCAACATCATCGCCAACACCCACCTCACCGGCGTAACTCGGCCCGTCAGCAGGGACGAGGTGCGGGCCGGAGTCATCAAGGAAGCCAAGCTGAGGGACATTGCGCGGCGCTCCCTTGACGGCCTCGTCGCCTTCCTCACCTGCTTCTTCCCCTACCTCGCCGACTGGGCGGCCGTCCACTACCTGCTCCTCGCCGAAGCCTACCCCCTTGTCGCCGCGCGCATCGTCTCCGAGGATCGCGGCCTGAAGACGTTCCGCTCAGGCTCCGACGGCGCCCTCAGGCTGGCCCTTAGGTGCGCCGCCATCACCGCGGGGCACCCGCGGCCCGAGCAGCTTGCCCTCATGTGGACGTCGCTGTCCCTCGAGAGCATCCTGTTGCTCTCGGTACGGGGGGCCCTCTCCTGTGACGACTACCACATGTTCGACAATATGTCCGAGGAAGCACCTGCCGGCCCTCCTCCTCACCTGCTCGGGCCATGGCCGGAGCTCACCGCCTGCGGCAGCAAGGTCACAGAGGTGCCTTACCAGCACTCAACTTCACTGAGGCGAGTGCTCCTCGATACCATCCATGGGTTCTACCTGCAGGCGCTCGCCAGGATGCCCACCTGTGAGCTGCAGTCTCGCTACCACCGCAGCCTGCTCAAGGCTGGTCACTGCTATGGCCCATTCGACCCTGTCTCCAACATCATCCTTAACACTATCTGGTATGATGCTTCCTTCCCACCACCGATCCAGGAAAGTGAGCTGGACACGGTTGGCACCTTGAGTCTGATGCGGACCGAGGCACGATCCTTCTACGGGGTTGTCTCTTGCCTATGTACCCGTTACCCAAATCTCAGTCTCCATCAAGCCTTGCGGTGCCTGCTCGATACAGATATCAACCTACAACTCGGCCTTGAAGCTGCTATGAGAGTGCAAGAAAAACAACAGCAATCACGGTGCAGCAGTGTCCAAGAAGCCTATAGGGCTGCTGCCATTGCTGCGTGGCATCCCAAACCCGACGAGCAACTAGAATTCCTCTGTTCGTGCAAAGATATGTTGGGCGTTTCTCGCCTGCTTGATGGAGGCCTGCAGCTTTGCTCTCAAGAGGCCCAGCACCTTGCCAGGTTATTATGCCCTAATACCCCGGCTGGCATGCCTCTCCAGCAGCCGCCAGTTGTCACAGAGCGGCTCAATGGCATCATGGAAGAAGGAAAGAAACAGCGCAGGGCTCTTAGAAGAATCTCCCGGAAGATCAAGGCTGCACTAAGGAAATACGAAAGTCAGAAGCCGGTTAGTTTACTTGATTTTTGCTATGTCATGTTGCTGCTTGATATTTATACCTATTGTATGTCACTCCCACTTGTTAATTAGCTCCCTTTTGCCATCTTATATGTAGCAGCCCCAGTGTTATCAGCTTCATGTAATTTGTGGTGTGAATCAATTTGTATCTGGTACTGACTACCCTGGAGACAACTGTGTTCCTGCTGTATACCATCGCACTCATGCCAACTTTCTGGCGACTCAACATGTTGGCAGCATAGCTTCAACTCCAACACTCTTTTTTGCTGAGCTTAGTAATGACGAGGATGATGGGGATACGGAGCTTTTGTGTTGCCCTGTGGATCTGCCACCACCACGTGCTGGTATGCTCACATTCCTTCTTTGTTGTCTTTTTCTATTGCATATATATAGTTCTTTTGCTCTAATTTTTACTGTTGCCAGCAGTCTGAAAAATATGAATATATGATGCATTTTAACCACAATTGATCATTGATCTGTGTCTGTTATTTTGCTTAGCCGAGCAACATAGAGTTGTACTACTAAAAGGTAGACGTTTGCAGAAGGAGGCACAATCGACTCATAGTGTAGTTTGCCAAATTAAGCAACATTAGGCCAACAGACCCCTGCAAAAGTCACGATCGGATGCATATTTCTATTTTTAGAATTCTAAAAATCTTTAGGTTAGCAAGTTTCAATATTTGGACAATGTGACAGTGGAAAGCTGGCCATGTATATATTACTTCACATCTGACTTTTAAGGAGGGAGCATACGTCCTTGTGTTACTCACATGATCCACCCATTTCTACATTGAAATAAGAGGTTCGAAAGAGGTTAGTCTTTCCCTACACAGTGACTGAAAGGTTGGTACTTCGTCTATGCATGCCTAGTTAGTTGTAGGTGAAAGCTGGAATTGTCTGAGAGTTTTTGTTTCCAAGATAGGACATTTCGATTGATTTTTTCTGTTGCAATCTTCGTTGTGTCTTGCTTACCTTTTTGCTATGACAGAACCAGTCCGCTGCCTTTTCTGTGAGAACAAAGGGATCAGGGTTGTGCACCCGGTTTCAGGGACATTCCATGGGCGCGAGTTGGAGTTTGAGAAGATGGTCCGCCGAGAAGATCTATACGATAAGGAATTTGATCCGGAATTAGAAGAGCAATGCTACACCAACCATCACATACTTGAATATTTTTTTTTTTTTGAGATTTCCTGGTCTTAGTACAGTAGTAGTATCTGAACCTACGCACAACGCACACCACACACACGCAACACCACACGCACGCCACCTGTGCGCAAGCTAGACCTAACCAGACTATACTAAGCTAGAGCCTTCGCGAGCCTAGATCTTCCGGAAAATCCTGCGGTGGTGGGCACACCACACTACCACTGTTGAACCGCGTAGGAATTGGCTCCACTGGTGAGGAAAACGTCCCAAAATTTGCTCCACGGGAGTCGAACCGGAGACGCGCTGGAAGGAGCCACCGCTCCCCAGCCACTCGCGCTACGCGCGGTCCTCATCACATACTTGAATATAGTGAATTGGTTGCAGAGTGGGTGGAAGGACTGGACGAGGATTGCATGTATGTTGACAGCGATGACTTGAATGAGGATTAATCCAACGTTTCTTGTGTAGTGACGTGGGGTTTGGTAACCGAAGGTTATGTAGCAGTTTTTTCTTATCTGCCTGAAACGAGTGCTTCGATTACTATCCTTCTATTTGCTAAACGTGCACTAGTCCGATACTACCTGTGATGATACTGTATTAAGAGATGAGCCTGACCAGAGGTCAGATGGTTAGCTGAGCGTGGAGTGTGCTCGGTAGCCTAACGACCCGGGTTCGAGTCTCGAACACCGCAAGTTGTTGCTCATAGCTCCCCTAGCTCCCCTTCTATAAAAATATGCCTGGATGCTTACCCATGGATAACATTTTTTGATACTGTATTAAGAGATAATGTGACTCCTGCAAAAAAAAAAGTAATGGAAACTCAGTTGTTTACAGGAAGAGATAGCTACATAGTACTCCCTCCGTTTTTTAATCTACCTCACATGTTGGTTAGGTGCAAACCTAAATAAGTATACATACACATTAAAACATGTCCACATACATCTAGATACATCTGAGTGTGGACAATAGCTAAAACATCTTATATTTATAAACGAAGGGAGTAAAAATAGTATAATTATATTTCTAGTTTAGTAAGTAAGCTGATCAGTTCATTACTCTCCAGTATTGATCTACCGTATTTCAATCGGGGTTTGGAACCCCACGAATTCAGCTAGAGCAGTAAACATTCACTCGTTTCTAAGGGTTCAATTCGGGTGTCATTCTCATCTTCGAGTTAGCGAATCGTTGTAGTAGCGTCCGAGACTATGAGCGCTGAACTAAGGACAAGATCGGGTTCCTATCCTCGGAAGGGAAACTCATCACATCACTGCCTACTACAAAGCCTTATTTGGGCTTTTAGAGTTAAGCAATGTTCATTTACACCCCCCGCGTTCTAGTTTCATACTTTTTGTGAACATTTTCTTCCCGCAATGTACACCATAGTAGGTTCTTATCAATCGACACCTTCTTCGGTCCCGCCGTTCTCTCTCCGTGTTAGGATTTGAGGGCAGAAGGTGCGTTGATCTATGACATCTTGGAGTCTGAGTCGGTACCCGAGTTTCCTTCTAAAACTCCTTGGTCGTGGCTCAATTTGGGAGCTCGGAGCGTCGCCTCCTCGCCATTCACCGCTGGTGTCGGTGAATGGTGAGTCCTCATCATTGGTCGTCGTCGGTTGCGTTGTAAGTCAGGTGATGTTTGTGGTGTTTCTACCGTTGTAGCCTTACTTGGCGCTGTATCGGCCGTCTTGACCTTCTCCTTCAACGTTTAAAAATACAGTGTCAATTTCTCCTTTTCTTCTTCTACAACGTTTGATCCGGTATTTTTTTAACACATAACACACCACAAAACTATCCATAAATAGCACAGCTGGATGCGTTCGGTTTTGGGATGGGGCGGAACGGTTCTGTGTTCGGTTGGACAAAAGGATGGAACGAGTTGATTTCTCGGGATGGAATATTCGCCCAATATTCGGAACCCACCCGTCCGGCCGATTCAGCCGGACCGAGTGGAACGGGTGGCTGTCACCCCTAATCCCTTCCTCCCCCACGGCTAATCCCTCTCTCTCCCGTGGCGCTGCCGTCCTCCAACTCGCCGCCATCCCGCCCTCCTCCCTGCTCGCCGCCGGCGCCGCCCTCCTCCATGCTCGCGGCCGTCCTCCCTGCTCGCCGAGGCGCGGCCGTCCTCCCTGCTCGCCGAGGCACGGCGCGGCTAGCCAGCCCGAGGCGACCTTGCTCCGGTGGCCAAAATCCCGCCGGCGAGCTTGGCATGGCCCTCCACCTCCAAGCCGCGCCGCCCGTCCCTCCGGTGGATGAGGGCCTGCCGCGCCGCCGCCGTCTTGGCCGGAGGAGCCTCGCGATTGGAGTTGTTGTTCAATCCTAATTGAGTTGTCTAATGCTAAATTAGTGCTAATTTAATTGCTAATCCAAAATTTGTGCTTATTGAATTGCTAATTTCAAATTTAGCTAACCATTCCATTCCATCTCAATTTCTCCAACCGAACAGAAGAATGGACTGGTTCTATTTTTGTGGAATGGAATGGAATGGAACCATTCCATTCCATTCCACTCAATTCTACAACCGAACGCATCCTAAATGAGCGGATATTCGTTATGGCTCTCATGTCCGAGTGGTCCCGAAATCCAGACCATTGGACGAAACCGAGATTCAGGCTGGTGAGTGTTTTCCCACTCAACACTGGTTCTAAAAAAGAAGGCAACCTTAAAGATAATGTATGGTCCTCCTTCATATATACGAATTTATGAAGAAAATAAGCTAATTAAAATTATAGCAACTAATTTATACTATGGCCAATTTTAAGAATATTCCGCCTAAATACAACACACAGATGTCAAACCTGGGGTTTGAACTCTGGTGGGCTGAGAGTACAACCACCCTGTTAGCCATCCAACCACAGGTTGGTTTGCAAAATGCAAAACACAACAGGCCATACTCATCTCATGAAATGTACTCACTTTCTTGCATTTCTACAACCCATACTGCACTTCTGCTAAACCACTTTACAACAAAATTCATTTAATAACAGTTTGTTGCTTGCCCAGGATATATAACCGCATCTCATAGCTAACCAAAAAAAACTACATCAACTAACCACACACACACACATGCATACGAGTGACACAACCATTCCAATATTTGCACCAGGGCCAACACAACACTAGCTAGCTCATCACCATTTCATCAGAACCTAAGAACCTGCTTTGGTTGGCTTCCGTGTTTACCAATGGCCTTATCAAGAGCCAGGCCCAACTCGCTGAAAGGAGTCAACTCCATCCTGTAGCCAAAATATTTCAAAACATTAATTTCTCCATAGTACCTTGTTTGTGTGTTTCAAGTTCCAACAACAGTTCAAGATACATACTCGTATTTAAGTTTGCCTTCCCACACAAGGCCCAGCAGGTGGTCTATCATTGTTCTGCAATCCTCTGCCTTATCTGAATTCATCCACTTCTGTAGCCAGAAGCCTCGGAGGGAAAGATCCTTTCACAGCATTGGATCTTGTTAAAGAATGACAGGGCAAACAACTTGGTACATAGCAGCGTGAAACAATACAACTCATTCGATGTACGATTGTAAGATAATAATCCAGCACTCTATGACATGATTATAGACTAATAATTCTGATGGACAATTTAGTACACACATGGGCCGCCAAACTATATTATGTGTACAGTAATATATAAGCAGTATATGACGTGCTGACCTTGAATATGAAAGACGAAGTAGAAACAGTCATAGGTTTCTTGGACATTCCGCCATATGTCACCATGGTGCCTCCTTGCCTAAACAGAAGGGTTATAACTAATTGTGGAAAATGGGAAATTTCAGATTGGATTTGATCACGATTAACAGATTCACCTTAATAACTTTAGTATCAAAGATGCAGCATTTCCTCCAACGCAGTTAAATCCTAATGCAGGTTCTGGTAAAGCACCCTAGCAAGACAGAAACCAAAAATAGAACCAGCATAAGGAAATGTCGAAGTTATCCTACAGATAAACAAACTGGAACCTGCATCTCAACATCCAGTTGTGATATGAGACAAATAACTCATGGTTTTTAAGGCGTCCCTAAGGCGACGCTTAAGCGACGCCTAGGCGCCAAGGCGCCCCCCTCCACTTTGCAAAAACGGCCGCTTTAGGCACCTAGGCGTCCAAAGCGCCCGCCTAGGCGTCGCCTAGGCGCCAAAGCGCCCCCTCCTGTCAAGGCGCCAAAGCGTCGCCTTAAAAACCATGAAATAACTTCCAATCAAACTCATGATTAGAGTTCTATAGGGCCTTCGGCATTCTCACTTTAGTATGACTATTAAAAAATAATTTTAATAGCGAGAGATTGTATTATCTGCCTTCCTAAGTCAGGAAAATACACTTTGGTTTGAAACATAAGAACTTCACCAGGCCATAGAAATACACGTTATTAATGGATTGATACTTTATTTAAATAGATCTCAAGGACGGGGAGGTGGGAAATGCAGGCTGCAGAGTAGTACCAGCAAGCTCTTGACGTCCTTTACATTTAGCTGACTTTCTGTGAGCACCTCATCTGCACCAAGCTGTTTAAGTTTCTCTTTTGCTTCTTCCGAGCCAGGCCTACAACAAATTCAATCACAGGTGACTGAAGTAAGTAATCAGGATGAGAAGGATAGCAGTATTTTGAAATTAGAGCACCATACTAAGAAAATTATCATGATCATGCAGCAAAGACAGACAGGCAGCGTTTTCGATATATTTTGTTCCCAAGTTGCATTAGTACCTGTCCCTTATGATGTTGATGGTGCGAATTCCCTGAATTTTAGCGAGCTGAATAACACACTGACCAACGATACTGGTTGCGCCGTTTTGGACGATAGCATCACCTAACATAACAAACAATGGATACCATACCATGGCATGAGATGACATGATCACATGAACGCAACACTTGTAAGGCATGATTACGCCGAGATGGATGGCAAGTAAGACATGATCACCAGGATTGAGTTCCACAAAATCATGCAGCATCCTGAGGGCTGTCAAGGGGTTGACCGTCACAGTGGCAGCGTATTCCATAGGCACATCGTCCCGAACCTTGTGCCACACATCTTCCGGCTTCACAATGTAGGTCTGCCATGTCCCTACGCCAACAAATTACATCCATTTCAGATTTTCAGGGTGGCCGAGCACGAGGAAAAGCAAAGCGAGGCAGGACGACACGGAGAGAAGGATATATACCGAAGGAGGGTGGGGAAGGGATGACCCAGTCGCCGGGGGAAAGAGGACGTGTGACGGCGGGTCCGACGGCGTGGACCTGAGCGACGCCCTCGTACCCCGCGACGGCGGCTGGGAGGGGTGGCCTGACGGGGTAAACGCCCTGGACGCGGTTGATGTCGGAGGGGTTGATGGGTGCGGCCAGCATCTTCACGCAGACGTCGCGCTCCCCGAGCTCAACCGGCGGCACGTCCGCCACCCTTGTCCAGATTGTGGTGTCAATTTGGAGGATTGATGCGATGCTCGGTGTATGGTGGGAGCGGAAGAGAGATCGATACGGTACCTGAGGACTTGGTCGGGCGGGCCGTGTTGGTCGTAGAGGACGGCCCTGGAGGGAGGCGAGAAGAGCGACGCAGCAGTGTAGAAAGGATGGCGGCGAGAGAAGCGGAGGCGCGCCGCCGTTGACGGAAGCAGGCGGACCGCCGACGCCATTGTTGACACTCTTGGTCTCTTGCCGTGTCGTGTTGCTTAGAAGAAGAACAAGTCTAATAAGTCAGCCCAGCCCAGCCCAAACAAGCCCAACAGATAATTTCCTCCGAAAAGTTAGCACCGAAAGGCCAAGAACCGGGGAGCCCCTATACCGCGCGGTAGGCGGAGGGAGCGAAGCTCCGCTTACCCGCCATGGGCCGCGGCCCACCTCCGCACCTTCTTCTTTCCCAACCGCACCTCTTCTTCTTCCCCGATCCGTCTGCCGTCGCCGGCCTAACCGCCAGCTCCCGCCCCCCGCGCTCAGCGCCGCTGCCGCGCCGCCTTCGCGCCCCGCCCTGCCCCAGCCACCACCTCCGCCGGTCCGCCACCCCCCGGCCGGCCTCCCTCTAAACCCCCCCACCCCGAACCCTAATCCTAACCCCGCACCCGCACCCTCCTTGTTAAGTTTTCTTCCTTGCCTCCGCCGGGGACGACGCGGCAGCGCCGCTTTGGAGTCGCGACGCCTACATGCTTCCATTCTTGGGCCGGCCCAATTCTATCGCTGCACGTTGCGCACACGTACTCTTTTTCTTTTCTTCTTGTCGATCTCGCGCAACAGAAGCGAGTAGCGACGCGCGTACGTCATCGATTTCAAACGAATTAAAGTCGCGCATTTCGTTCGTTCTGAAGAAACAAAACTTGGCTAGCTAGCTATTATATCGCGCATTTCATTTCCTCGTGACGAAATACTACATCGTGCATGGTTTGTTTCTTCCGAAATGCTACATGTAAACTTGGCTAGCTAGGATATGCTTAATCAAGTCAATTTATTCTTGGGCGTTAATTATCAACTGCCTGCTCCCTCCCGGATATTAATCATGCATGGTGCTCCTATGCATTAATTAATTACGTGGTGCAGCATTAATTATGTAGCTTCAAGTCTCAAACCAAAAAACTTTGCAAATGAATTATTTTAATTTTAGAACCATTTTGAAATTTGGAACCATTTTCAAAATGGAACCATTTAAAAATTGAACAATTTTTAAATTTGGAGCCATTTTAAATTTGAAACCATTTTAAAAAATTAACAATTTTTAAATATGGAACCATTTTTAAATTTGGAACAATTTTCAAAATGGAACATTTTTAGATTTGGAACCATTTTCAAAATGGAACCATTTTAAAAAATGAACAATTTTCAAATTTGGAACCTTTTTTATTTGGAACCATTTTAAATTTGGAACCATTTTTAGATTTGGAACCATTTAAAAAATTTGGAACCATTTTTAAATTTAGAACCATTTTCAAAATGGAACCATTTTAAAAAATGAACAATTTTCAAAGTTGAAACCATTTTTAATTTGGAACCATTTTTAGATTTGGAACCATTTTCAAAATGGAACCATTTTTAAATTTGGAACCATTTTAAAAGATGAACAATTTTCAAATTTGGAACCATTTTTAATTTGGAATCATTATAAATTCGGAACCATTTTTAGATTTGGAACCATTTTCAAAATGAAACCATTTATAAATTTGGAACCATTTTTTAAATGGAACCACTTTAAATTTGGAACCATTTTTAAATTTGGAACTATTTTCAAAATGGAATTATTTTTAAATTTGGAACCATTTAAATTCGGAACCATTCTTAAATTTGTAACCATATTTAAAATCAGAACCATTTTTAAATTTGGAACCATTTTAAAATTTGGAACCATTTTAAAAAATAGAACCGTTTTCAAAATGAACAATTTTAAAATTGGAAACCATTTAAAATTTGGATCCATTTTTAAATTTAGAACCATTTAAAAATGAAACCATTTTCAAAATTTAAAATAGTTCCAATTTTAAAAGAAACGAAAACAAAACAGAAAAACAGAAACAAAAAAACAAAAAGAGAAAAATAAAAGAAAAAGAAAACGAAAATGAAAAACGAAAAAAGAAAATAAATAAAAAGAAACGAAAAAGAAGAACGAAAACGAAAAAAGAAACAGAAACGAAAAAAGAAACAGAAAAGAAAAAAGAAACGAAAAATAAACAGAAAAAAGGAAAAGACGCCAGACGGGCCGGCCCAGTAAAGCTTCGCATAAGCATTCCTTCAGGCGGCGCTATTGCTATGCGGCGCTAACGGGCGCCGCATAGGATTTGCCCTTCTGCGGGGAGCTCCTGTGCCACGCTCGTTAGCGCCGCATAGGAGTTGGGGCGCCTACGTCGGTCCAGTATTGGGCCGGCCCATTTCACTCGTTCGCAGTTTTCTACTGCTTCGTTCAGTTCGCGTGCTGACTGGTTCGTTCGAGTGTTTCGAATGTGTTTTTGACTGCTTTGCACGCTAACTGCTTCTTGTGTACTGCTTCACGCTGAATATTTCGAATATTTCCTGACTGATTCGCTCTAACTGCTTTGTATAAAACTTAGCATGGTCTTTTGTTCAACAAAAATAGTACCAAGAACAAAAATAATAATAACGAAGAATAAAAGTTGGAACCTTTTTTATTTTGGAACCAATTTTAAATTAAGAACCATTTTTAAATTTGGAACCATTTAAAAGTTGGAACCATTTTGAAAATGGAACCATTTTTCAAATTTGGAACCAATTTCACAATGGAACCTATCACAGCCCAATTCTTGGTAAGCCTTTCTAAACAATTCTCTAAATATCTAAAATTGGAATCAACAAAAACTTTTCATAAAATTGTTGTTTTGCTTGATGTGGTGTTTTGTTTCTTGTTTAAATAGATGATCTTGTTAACTAGTGCTTAAGTATGACTTGTTTGTTTGCTTGATGAATAAGACTAAGCAAAATGCACCTAAAATCATCAACCACAAAACATCTCCAAAAATTGAAATCTTAGCCTAAACCCTCCTAAAACACCTTTCTAGAGTACTGTTTTTGAGATCTTAATTAATGGACTTGTGATGTTCTTTAATTATGATCCTTGTTATGGTACTGGAGTATTGTGTTTATACTTCATGATAAAGCCAAGATATTTCATGTTGGGATTGATTATGATCATGAGATCATGCTCTCAATTGGCTATGAAATATCCAGACAGAAAACAATTAAAACATGCCTTTTTCCTCTATTTAATTCTCCTACCTAGTATCCTTTCCTGGATGCACTTCTTGTTTGCCATCCATGTTTGTGATGAGTACTGATTTATAAAAAATCATCTCACTTAAATTGGACGTTCCTAGCTCTTGTTTGCATCTGTTAAACATAGCTACTTATTAACAGAAACTAGGGCTTAGCAAATTTTCACCAAGTCCTAAACTGAATTTTTTGAAACTGTTGTTTTGGCTGAGTTCGAAATTTGGTTTGAATTTGTATTCAAACCTCACCCAAACCCACACCCTAGCCTACCTCTCACCTCACACCACTACCCTAGTGCAATGTGTGCACTTGTGCCGTGCCAGAAGGCCGAACGTGGCCGTGACGACCACGGTGTCCACCCCGGACACAACACACGCAAAACTCACACACACACGCTCTCGTGCATGTTCATCGTGTCATCGAGCACCCCTCTCACCTTTGCACCATCCCCGTTTTCCTGGGCACGCGCGAGGAGAAGAAATCGGACCAGATCCCGTCTGGCCAACCGGCGCGCGAGCAGCGCCATTATGCCGAGCTGCCGCCTCTCTCTGCCTCGTTGCCGCCCCCTCTCATCATCACTCACGCCGCAGACGCGCCGCGACCGAGACCGCCTCGATACCGCCCTTGTTGCCCAACGGGAGCGCGGCATCGCCACCCACGCTCGGACCGGCACCGCTCCACTCGCTGCACTCGAATAAAAGCACGGAGGAGAGCACCCCAGTGCCATTTCGCATACCCGCACTTCACTCTCCAAACTCTCTCTCACACCCACCCACTCTCGAGCACCGGAGATGTCGGACATGGCGTGAACTCGCCGGAGTTTTGCCGTGAAGGTTGCCGGCGTTTCTTTCCCCCCTCTTTTCGCCATTCTTGCACCGGCGCGTAGCCCTACTCGAGGAACACCTCGTTGACACCTCCGTTTGTTCTCTCGTGTCCGCAGATCGATGCGAGCTTCTCGGACTCGAGCGGAGAATGCACGGCCACCTCGACGTCGCCAAGTTCACCGACAGGTTCATCGACGAGTTCTGCACCACCAATCGACTCCGACATCCATCCGCACCACCCTCTGATCTTTGCCATCTCGATTCGACGCCCTAGGTGAGAAAACCATCGATCGAACACCTCACCGACGTCCGTTCTCCGTTCTGTGCAACGCGAGGAAGGAGATGATCGTGGGCCGTAGATCTAGGAATCGACGGTCCCCTTTGAATCTGGCCTCTCCCGCGCGCGCAGCCACGATGGGCCGAATCTGGCTAATTGGGCCGTGCGCAGCGGCAGATCTGGCCCAGTTCCTGTTTTTTTTTCTATAGGTTTAATCTTTTCTATTTGTACCTGTTTCTGTGCTGTTAGTTTAAATCATTTTAAAATAGTTAAACCTGGAACTTGAGCAAACTAAAAATCACAGAGGTAGCTAAGTGAGTTTGGAACCACATGCAACTTGCAGATCTGGAAAATATTAATTTGTGTGAGCTTGATAATTAATGTACTGCCACTGGTCTAAATCAAAGAACTAATATTAACTTGAGAAATATGAATCCAAAATTTATAAATCCAACTGTTCTGGAAAGCCTGTTGCAGTAGCTTTCAGTAGGATTTTACCTCATGTGTTTGTGATGCTTAGATTTAATTTGGCATGTGTTTGAAGTTTGGATCAGTAGGGTTTTTAGGCATTTATCTAATTTTCTGTGGATAAAAGTTTGGACCAAATCCAATTGCAGTAGCTTCTAATACATACAGAGAACCTAAATCTAGCTTTGCTTAAAGTTTGGATCAACAGAGCATCCTGGACTTAATAATCACTAAAAATGGTGTTTCTGCCTAGTAGAATGAATAAAATAATTAAGTATGGCTTAGTAAAATTAATGCTAGTATTGCTTGCTTATTGTTGCGGTACTGTAGCTCACTAAATAGTGTTACACTTAATATGTTAGTACTGTTAGTACTGTTAGTGTTTAAATAAAACTAAATTGAAATTAGTAGTAAAGTACTAAGTATTACCTAAAGAAAGAGCCACTTGTTTAATCATGTTTGTGTGTTTATAATCAAAGAAGGAGTTAAAATAACCTTCCCTAATAAAATTGTTTAGCTGCTGTTTGTGTAAAGCATATTGGTTTTGCTTGCCTTGTTTGTTAGTTGTATGTTGTTTTGGAATGCTTGTCCTGCTGTATGTTGATTGTGTCCTTTATTTTTGCGACGCTAGAAACTCGCGAGGAGGGATTTTCTGCTGAGGATTATTGTGGAGATTGTTTTGGTTATCAGCAGCAGGAGCAGACCACTGATCAAGGCAAGCCATCTCAAAAGCTTGCATTAGATATATATACTTGTTATACACCCTTGTTCTGGTATATACTCCAGACCGTAGTTAAAACTGTAGGTTATCCTATACCCCTAAACCCCACTTACTAGTAGAAGAAAGATGGATATTCTAGGTTGGACTCCCTTGTGTTGTTTTTGGAAAAACACCGTGTTTTTATGAAAAACCCTCTTGGGAAGGTGGGACCTTGCCTAAGTGGGGGAGTGGAGTTATGAATTATCGGAGAAGTGTTTTTCTAAAAACGACACATAACCTAGTCTTCGCTGGACAGCCCTACCGTACAACCACATTAATCAAAATGGGCACGGGCTTAATGGAAGCTTGTTTGTGTTAGTATGAGATTTTACCTCAATTAGCGAGAGGGTTCGAGTCCCTTCATCCGAAGTGTCGCCGTAAGTGAAAACGGGACATACAAAAGGGAGATTAATCAGACTCCCGGTGGCAACAGTTGGGTCTCCTGTCATGGCGGTGTGATGACTAGGGGTAACCGGATCGATACGGCTAGCTCACTCGGTGCCGGGGAGAACAAACCCACTGAAGAGGTAGTCACATACTAGCATCGACATAGTGGAAGTTAGGATCAATTATCTGATGGTTACATACTGTCTAGGACAGCCCGTGAGTGAATCACGGCGGATGTACCGGATGGTGTGGTGAAAGTGTACAAACTCTGCAGAGTCAAACCTATTCGAATAGCCGAGTCCTCGGTCATGGACAGCTGAAAGGCCATGTAGCTGGCATTGTGTCGATGTTTTCTAAAAATGGTGTTGTGTTGGAAAGAAAGTGAGTACTTGGGAAGTACTGGATGAAAGGGAAATGATGGTACCTTTGAGGTACGGTATTGATGATGAAAAACTCCGAGGAACCTTAGTTCCAAGAAGTTCTGCAAAGAAAACCTAGGATGAAAAATGTTTTGGGTAAAAACCTCTAAGATACTTGATATCTAAGAGAGAAATATTGTCTTATCTTTTGAAGTATCTTTTTCAACAAAGATATAGAGATGTCATATAAGCATGGTGTACTTTCCGTCCACCGTGTGTATTGAACCCTAAATTACAGCCTACCTACCACAGCCATAAAAAGCATTTGCATCCTTTAGCTTGTTTTTGGATAGAGTTTGCCGAGTACATTCAAACGTACTCATATGGTTTCGCCCTGGCTATTGTCCTAGCTAGACCTCTACTACGAGGAGCCTCAGGAGGAAGTTCAGGAGGAGGAAGGCTTCGTTGACGACTACGCGAACTAGGACGTCTCCCGGTCAGCAGCATGTAGGTGTTAAGGCGTGACATGGGCTTTACTGCGTTTTGTTAAGACTTCCGCTGTGATCCTGCCCTGCGTGGCAACTATGTGAACTCGGTCATGTGACCAATTGTTGTAAGACTATTTTTAATTCGTGTACTGGATGATGTAATCTGCAATGCCAACTCAAGTATGTTGTTCACGACTACTGATCACGGGATCGTGAATGTCCGCATACGGGTGTTCCTGGACAGCTAGTCTGGGGGCCTCCACGGAACCATTTTAAAAAAATGGGACCATTTTCAAAATGGAACCATTTTTAAATTTGGAACCATTTTAAATTCGAAACCATTTTTAAATATGGAACCTTTTTTAAATTTGGAACAATTTTTAAATTTGGAACTATTTTAAAAAATGAAGAATTTTTAAATTTTTAACCATTTTTAAATTTGGACTAATTTTAAAAATGGAACCATTTTCAAATTTGGAACCATTTTAAAAAATGAATTTTTTTAAATATGGAACCATTTTCAAAATGGAACCATTTTCGGATTTGGAACCATTTTAAATTTGGAACCATTTTAAATTCGGAACCATTTTTAAATTTGGAACCATTTTTTAATTTGGAACCATTTTAAATTCGGAACCATTTTTAAATTTGGAACCATTTTAAAAATGGAACCATTTTCAAATTTTAAAACAGTTCCAATTTTAAAAGAAACGACAACAAAACAGAAAAGAAAAAAGCGAAAACAAAGAATAGTTCCAATTTTGAACCATTTTAAATTCGGAACCTTTTTAAATTTGGGCCCATTTTTAAATTTTGAACCATTTTCAAAGTTGGAACCATTTTCAAAATGGAACCATTTTCGAATTTGGAACCATTTTAAATTTGGAACCATTTAAAAATTTGGAACCATTTTTATATTTGGAACCATTTTCGAAATGGAACCATTTTCAAATTTGGAACCATTTTTAATTTGGAACCATTTTAAATTCGGAACCATTTTTTAATTTTCAAAATGGAACTATTTTCAAATTTGGAACCATTTTTAAATTTGGAACCATTTTAAAAAATGAACAATTTTTAAATTTGGAACAATTTTCAAAATGGAAGCATTTTCAAATTTGGAACCATTTTTTATTTGGAACCATTTTCAAAATGGAACCATTTTCGAATTTGGAACCATTTTTAATTTGGAACCATTTTAAATTCGAAACCATTTTTAAATTTGGAACGATTTTCAAAATGGAACCATTTTAAAATTTGGAACCATTTTAAATTCGAAACCATTTTTAAATTTGGAACAATATTTAAATTCTGAATCATTTTTAAATTTGGAAACATTTTCAAAATAGAACCATTTTTAAATATGTAACCATTTAAAAAAATGGAACTGCATATATCTCAAAAAAAGTGGGTGAACAGAAATTATACTAGAACAATTATAAAAAATGAACACAAAATGTCAGTGAACAGAATTTGTTTATTTCTAATACCATCTTATAAGTGAACGAAAAAAGGTATGTGAATGGATTTTAAAAATAAAACAGAAAAAGTGAGTGAACCGATGAACATAAAATGTCGGTGAACAGGAAATATTTTCGAACGATTTTTAAGAAGTGAGCAACAACAACAATGGTCTATGAATGGATACTATGTGTGACCTATCTTTAATAAGAACAAAAAACGTGATTTCCTCTGAATGGATACTATGTGTGACAGATCTTTAATAGGAACAGAAAAACTCGACAGGGAAATCGATTATGGATAGGAAAAAATGCAGCAATTCTTCAAATCACTAGCAAAATAAAAAACGTTCACATGAGAAAAAGAAGTACGTATGTGGGCAAAAAATAATAACAAGAAAGCATTACGAGTTTATCCAGAAAACAAGGACCACTAATAAACAGGCATAACGAAAATGTATCGCATAAACTTGTCTCAGCAAAACATTTGAAGTTGGACGAGTGCCTGCAGCTCCAATATTTGAAGCTACTGCCAAAAATAAATACATCATTCCATATAGCGCGAGAAGAAGCATTGGAAGCATTATTGTATCCGTAGCTACTACCAACTAAAGTCATTACAGACAACATTAGTTGCACTGCCGTTTCTGTTGCCTTCTTGTTCTGATAAAAGATGCAGATCATGTAGCTCCAGCAACTAAGCCTTGCTCTTCTTCATCCTCTCGAACGATTCAACCTCGACCTCATTTTTTTTGAACGTTTAACCTCACCTCATTCAAGCTAGCGTAGAACATGTTGAAAGCCTTCATCATCCTGAATTTGAGGATAACTTCCTGTAAGAGACGACAAAAAACTATATTAATCAACAAAACCAAGTTCACCAAAAAAATATTGGATGCAATGAAAAAAAGTTGAATGCACTACACTCGAAAATTTACATTACCTGAGTGAAGTTGGGCATTATCTTCCCATTGAAGTTTTCTAAATTTTTTTTTAGAAATAAACATTTTCTGTTCAATTATAAGTTGTAGCCCCTCCTGTATAGGGTTAAATTGCTTCACAGTCCTCATAACCCTGAGTGATGAGAACCTATGGCTGATAGTGGGAATTGATCTCGGAATATCTCCTGCATTAAGGAAAAAACGACCATGAGAACATACAAGCAGTCATCCTACCCGCTGGAGATGCTACAAAAATAAGTAAGATGGCTGCCATATAAAATATTTGCGTATAGGACATACAAAACAGAGTACATGAAACAAAAGACTTTCCTGCAACATCTACCTTTCAATTTAAAAAATGGAGCACCCCATTGTGGAAGAAAACACGAAACATAATACACAAAATGACAAAAGCATCTATTTAGCGAGCATGGCAGATCACCTATATAACAGAAACAAAACAAATGGGGACTGTATCATTGAAAACCTTGGACATTACTGCACAAAAGCAATACCTAAGTTTACCTCACTGATAATAAGCTAAGCAGCTGAAGAAATGAAGCACACCTTCTTCTAATTAGAATGTGTCTTCTAATTAGAATTTGTCATATTCGAGACAAATGGATAGCAAAGTCCCAAACTAGTACTATACACGCTGACACACATAGACCAGCCACAGATAGAACAATATATCTGCACAAAAAAACATGCTGACGACGGATTCAATAGTATATGCGCACAACAATTGAGCTCCCGAACAACTCGCCAGCGAATCGAATCATAAGGGTATCAGGTATTGCAAAAACCACTTCTAACGCAACGCATAGACATCCCTGGATCCGAAGGGATAAATTTAGACACTGCCTCGATGAAGCCAAACACATGAAGCGTGACATTGACGCTCGTCCAGCACCCGCTCCGCTCCTCCCCCTCCCCACTCGTCACAGGCGCCGCCGCATAGCTCTGACTCTCGGCTAAAGGTAGAGACGGAGTAGTACACAAACCCCTCCCTCCTCGTCGTGGATCCCCATAGATCGAAGGAAACCAACATCCCTCACCGATGTAGAAACATTGAGGAACTACAAAAAAGGATTGGTACACGAACCTTCAGCCGCCATTGCTGGCGACGAACCAAGGAGAAGACCAGCCGCTCGCCACAGAAGAATCCAGACAGAAGAAGCATTTGGACGAAGCAAATATCAGAGATCGGGAAGAAGAGCAGAGGAGAGAAGGAAACCTTTATTATAGCGAAGAGTCAAAAACCTTAATCTTATGGTTGCTCTCCTAGGAACAGAATCGGGCATGACGGCACCTATAACATCAAAAAGCAAAAAGGAACAATCAGTAAATCAGTGGGTTGCGTCTGTACAAACATCAAATGATTAAACATGCATCTATTCCCTATATAAAATGTCTTGCTGTAGATATGCAATGTACTGCCTAACATGAAAAGAACATAGTTGCAAAAAGAAAAATGAGGAACAGATTGAACTATAGTTTTAGACAGTACTAAAGATTTATTCAGAACTATACTAGATACGCTCAAAAGAACCTCCTAGAAAAACACATCGCATGCCATGGCGCATGAGAAAAAAAGTGAGCAGTTAACCAATAAATAGATTTCGAAGCAAGTAGAAAAATATCTACAAAAAAGGTGAAACACATCGCATGCCTAGGGTTACCGCATCTGCAAAAAACACAATAGCTCATCGTTCTGCTCCTACACATCAACCTTCAAAACACAAAGCGCCGATGCGCATCTCACGAAATCGACTAATACACAATCCCTCACTCCTCGTCGTGGATCCCCATAGATCGAAGGAAATCAATATCGATTAGAACACAAGGATAGACTAGAGGTACACGAACCTGTAGCCGCCATCGCCGGTGACGAGCCAAGGAGAAGACCAGCCACTATCCACCGAAGAATCCAGACAGAGATCGGGGGTCGGGGAATCGGGGTCTCAAAGATCGGGATCGGGGGAGAACTGTAACATCCTGAAATTTGGCTCTTCAAAAAATTTCTTTTAAAAATATTGCTATCGACTTTGGATTTAATTTTCTGGGTTTAACTTCCTTTTCAATTTGCAATCTTTTACAAAATCTTGTCCAAGCCTGGGATCTTGTGTTTTGGGTTCTCTCCCACTTGGTGCACTTGTTGCCTCTCCCTTTTACCCAAAAACATTTCCTCAAGATTTTCTTTTATCTTAAAAACAAAAATCCATTTATTTTAGCTTTACAAAGGAAGTATATTAAATGTCACTTCAAAAATTCTACAAAAATTAGGGGATGATCCCTAGGCAATATATAGCCTATTTATGCAAAAATATTTGATTCACACTTGAGGATTTACCTCAAATTATTTCTACCCAATTTCTGCCCTCTAACTCAAATGATTTTGAAAACTAGTCAAATGATTTTTCTAGTGGGAGGCAAAGACCTAGATACAAGCCCAAAGGGTGTCTACACCTCAGAACAAAAGATTGGCCAAACAAAAATATTTTGCTTCTACAAAACAACTGTTTCCTTTTTGACCAGTATGGTTTTTCCAAAATTCTACATAGACGAAGTTTCGAATTTGGCAAAACTTTAGTCAGCAAAGTTGCTGGATTTTCCATTTGGTGCATAACGGTGAAAACCTCATCTCATTTGGAGCTCTGAGCTGGGAGTTACAACTCGATGCCGATTCTGGCATGCCTAGAACCGTGGTCACCGCCGGCGTGACCATGCCATGCGGCGCCGCCATGTTCTGGTCGTCGCCGTTCTGCTTCCGCTCTCCCCAGACCGTGCCCAATCCACTCCTCTCCACTCCCTCGACCACGGA
Organism: Poa pratensis; assembly: GCA_947311845.1. Lineage (NCBI taxonomy): Eukaryota > Viridiplantae > Streptophyta > Magnoliopsida > Poales > Poaceae > Poa > Poa pratensis. The sequence continues at coordinate 32,943,754 of CAMZMU010000097.1, read as the reverse complement.
CGCCGGAAATCGCCAGCGCGGCCACCTCCACAAGGCCACAGACGCAAGCCGACGCGCCGCCCGAAGCAGTGCCACCGGAGCCCCGCTCGTCAGCCACTCCACCGCACCCCCGTGCCTATCCACCTCTCCCATGTGAGCTCGTGAGACCTCCGCCACCAGCTCCGCGACGCGCCGCGCAAAACAGTGCGCGGCACAGCGCGCACCACCTCGCGTGCCAATAATGACGGCCACCTCTCGGGAGGCTATAAGTAGCCCTCGCCAGCAGCCTCCAGACATCGCACCACCACCCTCACCCTCCTATTGTCCCCCACGGTAGTATCGAGGCCAGTAGAGCACCACCTCGCCGGAATCGAGCTCTCCCTGGCCGCTCGGGTTCTGCACGATTTCTTCACCACCAGCACCTCCCCCACCGATTCCTCGCCCAGGCCACCCTCTCAGACCACCATGGACCTCCCGCCGCCCTCGCCTGGGTGATTGGTGGCCGGAGCCGTCGAATCCGTCCTCGACAGATCGCCGTCGCCGCGGGAGGAGAAGCTCTCTTCAGACAGACCTCGCCGACATCCGTGAGTGCACGGACGGGCTGCGCCACACCTCCCCGAGCCGCCCTGCCTCCTCTTACTCCCCTCCCCGTCGCTCTAGCCGCCGGGAAACGCCGCCGGTGAGTTCGCCGGAGACGAACAGTGTTTTTTCCTAATTTCGCGCAGAAAACGTTTTAAAGCAGTGGGCCACTGTCTGGTGCGTCCCGCTGGTCAGATTTTTAATATTTACCCGAAACGTTTTTCTGTTTTATTTTTCTATTTAAAATTGGGCAGATTTTAGGGCTAACTTTGAAAGGCCATATCTTTCTAAAAAATGATCAGAAAAATATGAATCTTTTTTTGACAGCTTTGTTTTGAAAATGTCTGTCCAATGGCACCAAAATGAAATGGTTTGGAATTTATTTGCTTGGTCATTTATTCGATGGATTAGGAAGGGTTTTTGATGCATTTTTATTTCCCTTGTTAGATTTAAACCTCTCCAACGAAGTGGAAGTTGTTCCCGAACCATACCCCACTGCTGAAGGCAAGCCGTTAACCCGATCTCAAGCTTGGTTGAACTTTAGAAAATTTCCTGATTGTTTAATTTGGTTGCTGTTGCATCTCACATGCCATATTGCATTGAATATTGTCGCATTACTATATATTTGTTTATCTTCAATATCTTGCGCATCACTCCCCATTCTCGAGACGATGGACTGGGGGAACCGCCACAGTCGAAGGAATGGAGGAACGATGCAACTATGCTATTTTTGTAGTCAAACGAGATGGCGTTGGCCGGAGGTATCTCCGCCACAGTCGTCCGGTTGACATTACTTTCTTTTGTAGTCAAACGAGATGGCGCTGGTCGGAGGTAGCTCCGCCACAGTCGTCCGGTTGACGCTACTTTCTTTTATAGTCGAACGAGATGGCGCTGGTCGGAGGTAGCTCCGCCATAGTCGTCCGATTGACGTTATTTTCTTTTGCTAAGTTTGGACATTGATACGTGGAGCCGCCATAGTCGCCCGGTCAATACGATTTAATTACTGCTTGGATTATTATGTGAATGTCATGTGTTGCTGGGATCATGTTGGTGACAAGAATTAAAATTTGACTAAAAATATAACCACCTCCCTCGACTAGATTGTGTCACATAGTGCCACTCACCAAACACAACCAGCACAACCATGCGTCGTTCATATGGGCGGACCATGGCCGAGTATTCTATCGAGCCTCCTTTGATGCCACCCTTTTTGGCAAGTCTAGTCGGTTACCTTTGTGGTCGGGGCTAGTCTTGCAAATGTTCCGGAGCTAGGCGTCGCTCATCTGTTGGGGGCATGCCAAATTCACTTCGTCATAAGACTTGGTCCCCAGGACGTGTCGGTGGTTACACAGGGAGTGTCTAGGTAGAATAAACGGTTATGGAAGTGTGGGTTTGTACTGCTCGCCATGATCGGTTCTAGTACTTCGGTACCGGCGGTACAAGCCTAGACTTCAGCGTGTGGATAAAAGTTGCAACCTCTCGAGAGTGTAAATCTAGAATCTAGCCTTGTCCCTGGGTTATGGGACGATGTTTGGGTAAAAGTCACGCTATGAGTCAGTCCAGTCGAATATGGAGAAATAATTAATTTGAAACCCAACGATCATGTGGAAGCTTGAGAACTTAAGCCAGAGTTGGCTAGAGGCTTGAGAGCCTAGAACAAAGCCAGAGTTGGCTAGAGACTTGAAAGCCTATGTCACGCCCCAATTTTGGGAAGCCAGAAAATCACAGTTGTTAGGTAGCCAAAAATCAGGGGCAACAAAAACTTTTTGAAGTTGCTTCACTAATGCTTGTGTTTCACTTCCCTTTTCGCTTTGTTTGATTTTGGGTACCTTGTTGGTTGTGTTTGTTAACACCTAATAGTAACCTTGTGAGCACAACCTACTTAAACCCTACCTCTTGGTGATCATGTCATGACAAGAAAAATAGTCCATATGTCTTCTCTAATCTTCTTTGTGGCCAAACTCTTTTTCTTCTCTTCAAGTTTTGGTGTTTATTAAAAAGCCTCTTGTTTTCCTTGTTTTCAAAAGTTATCTAAAATACTTTCAAAGAAGTTGTTTATTAAAAATCACTTTTATGATCCCTAATATATCCCCTCTTATATCAATTCAAAAATATATGTTTTGAAAACATTTTCTTATTTATTACAAATTATTTACCAAAAGGCCAGAAATGGATTTTAAAATATTTTGTGAATAAAAGTATTTCCAAAATTCTTAGCAAAATTACCAAACATTCTTTTGGTCATATGTGACCACTTTATTCGAAAATATTTGTTTGTGTTATACAAAATTTTGAAGGAAACGTTGCAAGTTCTTCTTTAAAAAAAAAATTCTTTTATGTTATTTCTTGTGTGAGGGAGAGCAGCCCAAAAAGCCCAACCAGCCCAACCAGCCCATCGCCCACTGAAACCCTAGGGTTTCCCAGGAATTTTAGGGTTTCCTCCCCAGCCGCCTCCCTCCATTTTCTTCTTTTTGCATCCAGGTCCTCCCACCTCGCACATAGGTCCCTGGACCTTATCCACTCCTTCCCTCCACCTTATCCTCTCCTCCCAGCCACACACGCACACAACACACGCACGCACACTAGCCAAACCCGCCCGTGCTCTCCTCCTCCACCTTCCCTCCTCCCTGCTCCCGGCCGCTCGCCGCCGCTGCCGGCTCCGGCCCCTGCGCCCCGCACCTCCCTCCTCCCGCGTCGCCCCCTCCTCCAGCAGGCCGTCGCCCTCCACCACGGCCCGGCCGTGCGCCGCCAACCACCGCGCCTCCTCGCCCTTGCGTCGGACGCCGCCGCGCCGCCGGCCCGGGTTGCGCGCCCCGGCCACCACCTCCCCGCAGGCGCTAGCCCTTCCCCGACCTCGCCTCATTCTCGACCGGCCGGCCTGGACGGCCCGGCTGGCCTCGCCTCGTCTGCGCCGGCGCGCCGCTCCATGCGGCCATCGCCACCACCTCCATCCTCGACCGGCGCCGCCCGAAGCGCCCTCTGCGTCGCCACCCGCTCTAGCCCCCAACCGCACCGCCCTCTGGCCCTGTCCGGCCGCCCCAAACGCGTCCTTCTTCCGGCGCCCTCCCTGCCGCACGCCACGGCCGGAGGCAGCCGCCGTTGCCCTGGCCATCGTCTCCTCAACAGGCGCCGGCCCGAGGTCGACGCCACGGCCCGCCTCCTCTGCCCCGACGCCGTGTTCGGAGCTCCTCCCAAGACCGTCAACCCTCTCGCATGCCACATGTTCGACAGGTTGTCTACACGAGTCCGGCACCATGCTCTGTCCGTGTTGCCGGCACGCCCGTGCACGCATCTTCCCGGCGTGTGTTTTCTCCGGCGTCCGATGTGTCCGTGTTGTCCACCCATCGAGGTGTTGCATCCCGTTGCGCGGTTACGCATCCTCCGGTGTTTTCGTGTGCGCCTTTCCGGTGCCCATGACCATGTTTCCGGTTACATGATCTTTCCCGATGTTCCGTCCCGACGTGTCAATGAGCCTGCGCGCGCTTGTGTTTTCCGTGCGTGCGCTGTTCCGGTGGATTCCCGATGTTCCCGATACCGTGTTCCCGATGTCTCCGGTTTCACGATGTTCCCGATGTCGTGAGTCCGCCCAACAGATCCCTCCGTTCGTTCAACGGATTCGATCCCGACGTTCCCAACATCTTCCCGATGTTTCCCGACATCTTCCCGATGTCTTCCGATGTTTCCCGACATCTTCCCGATGTCTTCCCGATGTTTCCCGATATCTTCCCGATGTTTCCCGATGTTTCCCGATATCTTCCCGATGTTTCCCGACATCTTCCCGATGTCTTCCCGATGTTTCCCGACGTCTTCCCGATGTTTCCCGACATCTTCCCGATGTCTTCCCGATGTTTCCCGACATCTTCCCGATGTTTCCCGACATCTTCCCGATGTCTTCCCGAAGTTTCCCGACGTCTCCCCGATGTTTCCCGATGTCTCCCGACACCTTCCCGATGTTTCCCGATGTCTTCCCAGTGTCTCCCGGTTCCTTTTCGGAGCATGTCTCCGACCAACGGATTCCCCTCCGGCGCTTGTCTTTATCCGACCGATGTCTCTCCGTGTTCTACGACAAGAGTGTCACCGGCACCGTGTACCCCGACCGTCGACAAGACCGGACCACGACAACTCGAATACAACTACTTCGTCTACTTCCACGACACCGACAAACTACGATGTCCCGGTTCGGCGACGACTACTTCCACGACGACGACTACCTCTACGGATCATATTTCTCGGCTTTGACCCCGAAGTGCTTCGACCCCTCCTGCCGACTGTTGTTTGTTGTTTTGAGGTTGATTAGCATGACTAGTACAACTATTTTAATATGTTAGTACTGTTAGTTTTTCTTACATAAAAATTAATCTTGGTTATACTAGTGTCAGTATAGAATCATCTGTTAATTGATTGTTTGCTAATTCGTTGTTTGTGATAGATATTATCTAGTAGCTGCTCTGTGTTCTGTAATGCTTGTAGTATAGTTGGTTTACTTTAGATTGTTGTCAACCCGTTCCTTTGCAGTAGTGTTTGTAGTGTTCTGTTAAATAACCCACCTGCACCTTCTTAACTCCTAGTCAATAACTTGTGTGAGCAGTGTTGTGAAACCTTGTTGTTTGCCTAACTATTTAATAGTATATGTCCCTAGAGCTAGTAGCATGCTTACTTGTGAGTGTGCTTAACGCTTTTTGGTAATGCCTACTTGTTAAGGTACTTTTGTCTGATGTATTTCTTGAACTTTTGTAGCAGCCCTTGGTTTTTGACCTAATCACCCTGAAGGGTGTTCTGCTTTAGTGTTTAGTTAGAACTACCTATTTAACTGTTAGGGTTGCTGTGTGTACTTTATTAGGTGTGTTTGTTGTTTGTCTTAGCTGTATGGAATTGATGCTTGTTGTTGTATAACTAAGTAAATTGCTTGCTTTTGGTTGTTGGCTTAGTGTCTTGTGCAATGCTTGCTGTTTGTTATGTCCTTGTGGCATTGTCTTGTATTTTGAGTGTTGTTCCTTTCTCTGTTTACGACGTTAGATACGATCGAGAAGGAACTGGAAGTGAGGAGTGAACCTGAGGAACATCAAGATCAGGACCAAGGACATATTATCAAGCCAGGCAAGCCACCTCACCACTCTAATGAAATCCTATTATTTTTACAAGCATGTTTTGTTTTCAAAATAAAATAATGCATGTTTTATTTCTTCCGTGGCATTTTGCCTCCCAAAAACTATTTTACAAAATATTGTTTGGCCAAAGATATCTAATAGTATATATTAGGTTTTATAAAAATAGGTCTTCACTTGAGAAGCCTTCTACTGAAGGCGCTATCTAGAAAATTATATTTTCTAGTAGTATATCCTTACATCCTTATCTCAAAACTATAGGATGGGAGCCTGGTCTTTGGTAAAATGTTTCCAGAGGAAAAACCCGAGTCGCTGGGAGCGATCGGCGAGAAAGTATTTTATAAAACCCATGTTGCTGGGAGCAAATGGAGGTGTTTATGAAAACCCGAAGTGCTGGGAGCATTCGGAGAGTTTGTGAAAACCCGAGCTGCTGGGAGCAGTCGGAGGTGGAGATGTTTTTGGAAAACAAAGTACAGCCCTAGCGGCCGCCCGAACAATTAACCCGTGCAACCACATTACCTGACATGGGTAGGGCTTGACCGGAAGCTTGTTTGTATTAATATGGAGCTTCCTCAATTTGCTTAGGGGGTGGCTATGGCCCCTGAACTGGTTGTCGCCTAAGAGAGAGGGACATAAAGAGAGTGGGATTAAGTTCGCCACCAGTTGCACCGATTAGGTCCCCTGTCTTGGCAGTCGGACACCATGGGATGGGTCAAACGGTGCCGGGGGGAATCAACCTAGTTGAAGAGGTATCTCTGTATTAGTATGGACATAGTGAAAAGTCTTGATTAGTGTCCCGACGTTTGACGTATTGTCGTCTGGCAATCCGTGGGATGATCCGCGGCGGTGACCTATTTGATGTGGTGAAAGTGCACCCCTCTGCAGAGTGTAAAACTATTCGAATAGCCGTGTCCGCGGTCATGGACGGTTGGAAAGGTCCCCGATCTAGGCGTATGGGCATTTTATGTTTTAAAAAAGAAACTGTTTTGGCAAAGGAGAAAGGAGACATCAAGGAGGTACCTGGGAGGTACGGATTTTGGGAGAAGATGGTTGGTCTCGGGGAGTCAACCAGTCGGAACCCGGAAAGGAAAAAGGGGCATCCCTATCCTAGGGTTTTAAAAAGGTTTTATAAAAATGTTTTCAAACTTGGAAATGGTTTTTTTTTCTGCCATTTCTGAAATAGGGAGAATTATATCTCCAGCTGCCCTTTTTCAACAATGATATAGAGATGTTGTATTCTCTATGTCTAAAAGCATCAATTTGCGAAACTTAAGCCCTATAGTCATATATAGCAGCTATCCCAGTTTTTGAAAAACGCTTTTATTGCATTACCTTGAAAACTTAAGCCTGGTGGTGGTCTTGCGAGTACGTAATTGTACTCATGGCTGTGTCCCTGGATATTCCAATGTCCAGATTTTCAACGAGACGACCTACGCCGAAGATGAGGAGTATGCATGAAGATTGAGAGTTAGTCGACGTCTTTGCGAACTAGGCCGTCTTCCCAGTCAGCTGCCTGTAGGTGTTTTGGCAAATGACTTGGGCTCCACATTGTTTGGTGATTCCGCTGTAAGAACCTTGAAGAAGTATTACTTCAATCAAGTAAGTTTTATGATTCGGTATTTATGGATGTTCTTTCGATACAAGTTTGATTGTGCTCAGCGACACACTGATCATGGGATCGCTGATGTTGTAGGCACAAGGGAATTTCGGACAGCCGGTCCGGGGTCCCCATAGCCTAGTTGTGGGTATCGATAATCGTGTGATAAATGAGAACCATTCCTAGAATATGAAACGCCCTACAAAGGTAAGTAGGTAAGCTAGGTCCAACCGTTAAGCTTGGACTCGCACTTGCATCCCCGAACTTATGCCATGCTACTTTCCGAACTTATGCCATGCCATATAGATAGACCTTGCTTGATTTTAGGCTAATGTATTGCGAGTACATTCAATGTACTCACCTGGCTTTTCATGTGGCCAGACCCCGGTGCACCCGTCGCCGAGTACCCGCTGTATGAGAACTAGGAATCAGTATCCCAGGCAGAACCCTGTGGAATAAGGCCCGTCGTTGCCATGCTACTACCTACGTACCCGCTGCGATCTCTGATAGAGGCTCGATGTTGGATAAATAATGTACATACTGTTGTGTGCGCCTGTTGCGCGATCGCTGGAGCCTCACCCCGTGTTGTAATAATGTACCCATCCGAACTCGGATCCATATATATATTTGGTTATGTCTTTGTTTATCAAGTTGTTATATATCCAGTGTTTCTGGGACTGGTACATGGGGTAACTCGATCGTCTGGATCGGGGTGCCACAGAGCTTGGTATCAGAGCCTAACTGCCTGTAGGATACCCTAGTTCCTTGGACGACTTAGGGTTGAGCTTGCTGTGTTGCCTGCTTCTTCACTGTTTCTCTATTTGTTTGTGCTTTTAAACTTTAACGCTCTCCTTTTTGGCTTCTGTCCCTGGTACAGATGGCAGAATTGTTCACCGAGAACACCGCCGCACACATTCCCGGCTTTCCGCAGTTTTTCCGTGAGATTTGGGACCACCTCTACCCAGGCACACCTTCCTCGACCGATCGCGTGTACTACAACCGTCTTGACAGGTCCACCTCTGAGTTCACCGCCACCATCCAGCGCCCAGAGCTGGTGGCAGATGGGATCTTCCACGCCCTCACTTCTGGTGTCTCTACTCAGGCGACCCGAGCCATACAGGAGGCTGCAGGAGACGCCATCGTCTTCCTTCGCACATACGACCCAGTCATGAGGCAGTGCACCCGCTACGTCTACTTCCCGAGGTTGGATTTAGACAACGGGGACATTCTTTTTCCCAACCCAGGTGACCCCCGCTCAGCCCTCACCGCCCTCCTTTAGTACACCACCCTCCTCCACCAGTATCTCCACATCACCCTCCTCCAGTTTGCCTCGCTTCGCGCCAACGTGGCCATGGCCGAGATGACGCGGGCATCTGGGGCTAGTTCTGGGCTAGTTCTTCTCGCCGCCCACCTCGGCTCCCCACCTTTACCCGTAGCTCCCTCGAGCAGATCAGGAGGGGAATAGCCCGCTTTTCCGCATCCCACGTTCCGTTGCCACCTTCCCGCACTCGTAGCAGCGCCGCTTACTACTACTCACGCTTCACCCCTGTACGATCCCAGCGTCGTCGCGTCCGTGCCGACACACCCCCTTACTCCGGAGACTCCCGAGACGACCGCACTTCACCCGACTACAGCCCCGCGAGGGAGGACATCGACATCATCCCACCAGCGACACCCTCGAGATGGAGTTCTAGACGCTCGGAGACTACATCGCTTAGTGTATTATACCTTTCCGCCGTATCGCGCACTCGAATAATGTAGTGGTAGGGTTGTATCCTGTATCCTGCATCTTGTATCTGGTATCTGGTATCTGGTATCGAGTAGCTTGTATCTTTTATCTTGCATCTCGTGTAAGGTAGCAAGTAACTAGAATCTTGTAACCCAACCAGCCATTGTATATCACCGTGCTTTGTTGTCTTTGCAAACCTTGTTTCCATTTGGTTTTCTTGGATGTTGCACTTTTCCCCATATGGATGCTCATGGTATGCGTCACCACATTCAACCATCCAGGATGAGGCCCAATAGAGGTGCAAGTGGCAGCCAAGGAACCCCGGTTCGTCGTTCCGCACGACAAGCGGGCGAGATCCCGTGCCCCCGCAATCACCTCCTCCTCCACCAACTCAGGAACCAAGCCCAAGTCAGTTCATGATGATGATGGATGAACGTCATACCCAGCACCTGACTCAGATCATGAGAGAGTTTGGCACGTACATGCAAGCCCAAGGTGCCCCACGCCCAGGGCACTCTAAGCTGCAGGATTTCCAGCGTACTCAACCACCAAAGTTCTCGGAGGCTGACGACCCGCTTGAGGCTGACGATTGGCTCCGCACCATGGGAAAGAAACTAGAGCTCGCTCGCGTTGACGAGCAGACAAGGTGCTCTTCGCCACCCACTACCTTGAAGGCCCTGCCAACGTTTGGTGGGACAATCAAAAGGACGCGAGGGGCAATGGACCCACTGCCACTTGGTCAGAATTTCAGGAAGCCTTCCGCAAGGCCTACATACCCTCAAGCCTTATAAAAATGAAGCAGCAGGAATTTCTGGCACTCACTCAGGGCAGCAAATCCATCAATGAATATCTGACCAAGTTCAACAACCTTGCTCGCTACGCACCCGAGGACACCAACACAGAGGAAAAGAAGAAAGACAGGTTCCTTCATGGGATGCATCAGGCCATAAAGACTCAGCTCAGCGTTCTACAGTTTCCAGATTTCCAGTCCATGATCAACACTGCACTAATCTCAGAAAAGGAGCACCGCACAATTTATGACTCTCACAAGCGGAAGTTCGAGCCACGTAAGAACCAGCATGAAGGAGCTACTTCCAAGCCACGCACCTGGCAGCCCAACAACCAGACTCAACCTCAGAACACTTGGAATCAACCCAGGAAGGATGGATATCCCCGAAGGATTCTACCACAAGCGCCCCTAGTGGATGACTGCAAGAGGGAGAACTCCTGCTTCAAGTGTGGCAAGACAGGACACTACATCAAGGATTGCCCCTTCACAACAGCCACGGCAACAACAACAACTCCAACAACAACCACCCTGCTGGTGCAATCAAGCCACCTCAAGTTGCCCGTGTCCACCACATGTCCGCAGAGGAAGCCTACGAAGCTTCAGATGTAGTGCTTGGTACGTGTACTATCAACACTAAACCCGCGCTGATTTTATTCGATTCTGGAGCTTCCCACTCTTTCATCTCGAAGGATTTTGTTGCCAAACACCGTTTTCCCGTTTCCCCTTTGGGCCATCTTTTGGTGATACAAACCCCCGCCTCAGAGATGAAAACAAACACCGTTTGTCAAGACCTGACCATCAGCATCAACCAAGTGAAATTCCCAGCTCAGCTCAACACTCTCAATGTGCCCGGTCTCGACGCCATCCTTGGTATGGATTGGTTGGTACAACATGCAGCCCAGATTGACTGTGCAACGGAGCAGTTACCTCACCAACCCGAAGGCATACGTACCACCTACTTGCCAAATAAACCCCACCAGATAAATGCAAAGATGTTTCTTGTCCAAGCCCGAGATAGGACAAGTGTATGTGGTCAGTGAATATCCAGATGTGTTCCCAGATGAGCTACCCGGAATGCCCCCTGACCGTGATATTGAATTTGCCATTGAAGTTGTACCGGAACAAACCCAATATTCAAGAAACATTACCGTATGACAAGCCCCGAGCTAGTGGAATTGAAGAAGCAGCTCGATGATCTAATCAAGAAGAAGTTCATTCGCCCGAGTATTTCGCCTTGGGGATCACCAGTTCTATTTGCAAAGAAGAGCGATGGTACGCTCCGGCTATGCATTGACTATCGTGCTCTCAATGATGTCACCATCAAGAATAAGTACCCACTCCACGAATCAATGATCTGTTTGACCAACTCCGTGGTGCCCGTGTATTCTCCAAGATTGATCTCCGCACTGGTACTATCAGCTGAAGATTCGAGAAAGTGATATTCCCAAGACCGCTTTTACCACCAGATATGGACTGTATGAATGTACTGTTATGTCATTTGGCCTAACCAATGCTCCCGCCTACTTCATGGGCATGATGAACAAGGTATTCATGGAGTATCTCGACAAGTTCGTCGTGGTATTCATCGACGACATCCTCATCTACTCCAAAAATGAGGAGGAGCACGCCGAACACCTCAGATTGGTTCTCGGAAGACTACGTGAACAACAACTTTATGCCAAGTACAGCAAATGCCAGTTTTGGTTAAAGAAGTGGAGTTCCTAGGACATGTATTGTCGGAGCCGGTGTGGCCGTAAACCCCAACAAGATCTCTGATGTGCTGAACTGGAAAACACCCACCAATGTGTCAGAAATCAGAAGCTTCCTAGGATTGGCTGGTTACTACCGAAGATTCATTGAAAACTTTTCCAAGATAGCCAAGCCCATGACGGACTTGTTAAAGAAAAATCGCAAGTACACCTGGACAGACGAATGTTTCAACGAGTTGAAGACCCGGTTAACCACAGCCCCAATACTAGTACTGCCCGATGATGCCAAGGATTTCACGTATACTGTGATGCATGTAGAAATGGACTAGGGGCCGTTCTCATGCAAGAAGGGAAGGTCATCGCATATGTATCAAAGCAACTCAAGACCCATGAGCTGAATTACCCCACACACGACTTGGAATTGGCCGCTGTCATACTCGCCTTGAAGACTTGGCGACATCACCTTATTGGTCGAAGATGCGAGATCTACACTGATCACAAAAGCTTGAAGTACATCTTCACCCAGCCTGACCTCAACCTGAGGCAAAGAAGGTGGCTGGAGGTAATCAAGGACTACGACCTTGGAATTCATTACCATCCAGGGAAGGCCAACGTGGTAGCAGATGCCCTAAGCAGGAAGCCCCCAAAGATGCAGCCAAGTTTAGAGAAAGAGTTCGCAAAGCTAAACTTGTGCGTGGGAAGCAAGGCCTATTTAAGCACCTTGGAGGTGAAACCAAACCTGGAGGAAGAGATAAAAACGAGCAGGCCAACGACCCCGGCATAAAAGGGATCAAGATCAAAATACCACTGGGTAAGGCCAAGGAATTTTCCTTGGACAGTCAAGGAGTGCTCCGCTACGGTAACCGCCTTTGTGTACCCGACAAGGCCGCGCTAAAACAGCAGATCCTCAGGGAAGCCCACGAGTCTGCCTATTCTATCCACCCGGGAAGTACCAAGATGTACCAAGATTTGAAGCAAATATTCTGGTGGGCCGGTATGAAGAAGGAGATCGCCTACTATGTCGCATGCTGCAACGTATGCAACCTAGTCAAGGCCGAGCACCAAAAACCCGCTGGATTTCTTCAACCCCTTAAGGTGCCGAGTGGAAATGGGACAACATATGTATGGATTTCATCGTCGGACTTCCCAAGTCCAGCCGGGAAATGACTCCATCTGGGTCATTGTCGACCTTTGACGAAGGTGTCTCACTTTATTCCCGTCAAGACAACGTACCGTTCGGACCAGCTAGTGCAACTCTATGTGAACAGGATTGTCAAACTCCATGGAGTTCCGAAGACCATTGTGTCAGACAGAGGCACGCAATTTACCTCCAAATTTTGGACAAGCCTGCAACGGCCATGGGGACAACGCTATCTTCAGTACCGCGTATCATCCCCAGATCGACGGGCAAACAGAGCGAGTCAACCAAATATTAGAAGACATGCTACGCTCGTGTGTGCTCGCCTATGGTGCAGGTTGGGAAGATAGTTTACCCTATGCTGAGTTCTCATACAACAACAGCTACCAAGGAAGCCTGAAAATGTCACCATTTGAAGCACTGTATGGGAGGAAGTGTCGGACCCCACTCAACTGGTCTGAAGCCGGAGATAGCAAGATCTTTGGGCCCGAGTTTTGTTGGAAGCCGAAAAGCAAGTACATCTGATTCGTGACCGGCTCAAGGCAGCTCAGTCCCGCCAGAAGAGTTATTACGACCGACGGCACCGTCAGATACACTTCGAAGAGAACGACTATGTCTATCTTCGGGTAACCCCCTCAAGGGCCTGAAAAGATTCCACATGAAAGGGAAGCTGCCCCGAGATTTATTGGACCCTTCAAGATCTTAGCAAGGAAAGGGACAGTAGCCTACCAGCTAGAACTACCAGAAGAACTGGCTGGAGTGCACGACGTCTTCCATGTATCCCAGCTAAGAAAATGCATCTCACCACCAACCAAACAGGCTGACTTTAGGGAATTGGAGTTAAACAGCGAACTGATGTACGAGGAACACCCCGTCAGAATTTTGGATGAGTCAGAACGCCGTACCCGCAACAAGGTCACAAAGTTCTACAAGGTACAATGGGATAAACACACTGAAGATGAAGCTACATGGGAACGAGAGGATTTGTTAAGGACTGAGTATCCGTACCTGTTCAGCGAGCAACAGGAATCTCGAGGACGAGATTCAACTTAAGGGGGAAGGTCTGTAACATCCTGAAATTTCGTTCTTCAAAAATTTCTTTTAAAAATATTGCTATCGACTTTGGATTTAATTTTCTGGGTTTAACTTCCTTTTCAATTTGCAATCTTTTACAAAATCTTGTCCAAGCCTGGGATCTTGTGTTTTGGGTTCTCTCCCACTTGGTGCACTTGTTGCCTCTCCCTTTTACCCAAAAACATTTCCTCAAGATTTTCTTTTATCTTAAAAACCAAAATCCATTTATTTTAGCTTTACAAAGGAAGTATATTACATGTCACTTCAAAAATTCTACAAAAATTAGGGGATGATCCTTAGGCAATATATGGCCTATTTATGTAAAAATATTTGATTCACACTTGAGGATTTACCTCAAATTATTTCTACCCAATTTCTGCCCTCTAACTCAAATGATTTTGAAAACTAGTCAAATGATTTTTCTAGTGGGAGGCAAAGACCTAGATACAAGCCCAAAGGGTGTCTACACCTCTGAAACAAAAGATTGGCCAAACCAAAAATATTTTGCTTCTTCAAAACAACTGTTTCCTTTTTGACCAGTATGGTTTTTCCAAAATTCTACATAGACCAAGTTTCGAATTTGGCAAAACATTAGTCAGCAAAGTTGCTGGATTTTCCATTTGGCGCACAACGGTGAAAACCTCATCTCATTTGGAGCTCTGAGCTGGGAGTTACAGCTCGATGCCGCTTCTGGCATGCCTAGAACCGTGGTCACCGCCGGCGTGACCATGCCAGGCGGCGCCGCCACGTTCTGGTCGTCGCCATTCTGCTTCCGCTCTCCCCAGACCGTGCCTAATCCACTCCTCTCCACTCCCTCGACCACCAACGCCGGAAATCGCCAGCGCGGCCACCTCCACAAGGCACAGACGCAAGCCGACGCGCCGCCCGGAGCAGTGCGACCGGGGCCCCGCTCGTCAGCCACTCCACCGCGCCCCCGTGCCTATCCACCTCTCCCCTGTGAGCTCGTGAGACATCCGCCACCAGCTCCGCGACGCGCCGCGCAAAACAGTGTGCGGCACAGCGCGCGCCACCTCACCGTGCCAATAATGGCGGCCACCCCTCGGGAGGCTATAAGTAGCCCTCCCAGCAGCCTCCAGACATCGTACCACCACCCTCACCCTCCCCATTGTCCCCCACCGTAGTATCGAGGCCAGTAGAGCACCACCTCGCCAGAATCGAGCTCTCCCTGGCCGCTCGGGTTCCGCACGATTTCTTCACCACCAGCACCTCCCCCACCGATTCCTCGCCCAGGCCACCCTCTCAGACCACCATGGACCTCCCGCCGCCCTCGCCTGGGTGATTGGTGGCCGGAGCCGTCGAATCCGTCCTCGACAGATCGCCGTCGCCGCGGGAGGAGAAGCACTGCTTCGAACAGACCTCGCCGACATCCGTGAGTGCACGGACGGGCTGCGCCACACCTCCCCGAGCCGCCCTGCCTCCTCTTCCTCCCCTCCATGTCGCTCTAGCCGCCGAGAAACGCCGCCGGTGAGTTCGTCGGAGACGAACAGTGTTTTTCCCTCATTTCGCGTGGAAAACGTTTTAAAGCAGTGGGCCACGGACTGGTGGGTCCCGCTGGTCAGATTTTTAATATTTACCCGAAACGTTTTTCTGTTTTATTTTTCTGTTTAAAATTGGGCAGATTTTAGGGCTAACTTTGAAAGGCCATATCTTCCTCAAAAATGATCAGAAAAATATGAATCTTTTTTTGACAGCTTTGTTTTGAAAATGTCTGTCCAATGCACCAAAATGAAATGGTTTGGAATTTATTTGCTTGGTCATTTATTCTATGGCTTAGGAAGGGTTTTTGATGCATTTTTATTTCCCTTGTTAGATTTAAACCTCTCCAACGAAGTGGAAGTTGTTCCCGAACCATACCCCACTGCTGAAGGCAAGCCGTTAACCCGATCTCAAGCTTGGTCGAACTTTAGAAAATTTTCTGATTGTTTAATTTGGTTGCTGTTGCATCTCACATGCCATATTGCATTGAATATTGTCGCATTACTATATATTTGTTTATCTTCAATATCTTGCGTATCACTCCCCATTCTCGAGACGATGGACTGGGGAACCGCCACAGTCGAAGGAATGGAGGAACGATGCAACTATGCTATTTTTGTAGTCAAACAAGATGAAGCTGGCCGGAGGTATCTCCGCCATAGTCGTCCGGTTGACATTACTTTCTTTTGTAGTCAAACGAGATGGCGCTGGTCGGAGGTAGCTCCGCCACAGTCGTCCGGTTGACGCTACTTTCTTTTATAGTCGACGAGATGGCGCTGGTCGGAGGTAGCTCCGCCACAGTCGTCCGATTGACGTTATTTTCTTTTGCTAAGTTTGGACATTGATACGTGATGGCGCCATAGTCGCCCGGTCAATACGATTTAATTACTGCTTGGATTATTATGTGAATGTCATGTGTTGCTGGTATCATGTTGGTGACAGAAATTAAAATTTGACTAAAAAGATAACCACCTCCCTCGACTAGATTGTGTCACATAGTGCCACTCACCAAACACAACCAGCACAACCATGCGTCGTTCATATGGGCGGACCGTGGCCGAGTATTCTATCGAGCCTCCTTTGATGCCACCCTTTTTGGCAAGTCTAGTCGGTTACCTTTGTGGTCGGGGCTAGTCTTGCGAAGGTTCCGGAGCTAGGCGTCGCTCATCTGTTGGGGGCATGCCGGATTCACTTCGTCATAAGACTTGTCCCCAGGACATGTCGGTGGCTACACAGGGAGTGTCTAGGTTGAATAAACAATTATGGAAGTGTGGGTTTGTACTGCTCGCCATAATCGGTTCTAGTACTTCGGTACCGGCGGTACAAGCCTAGACTTCAGTGTGTGGATAAAAGTTGCAACCTCTCGAGAGTGTAAATCTAGAATCTAGCCTTGTCCCTGGGTTATGGGACGATGTTTGGGTAAAAGTCACGCTATGAGTCAGTCCGGTCGAATATGGAGAAATAATTAATTTGAAACCCAACGATCATGTGGAAGCTTGAGAACTTAAGCCAGAGTTGGCTAGAGACTTGAGAGCCTAGAACAAAGCCAGAGTTGGCTAGAGACTTGAAAGCCTAGTTGTGGGTATCGATAATCGTGTGATAAATGAGAACCATTCCTAGAATATGAAACGCCCTACAAAGGTAATTAGGTAAGCTAGGTCCAACCGTTAAGCTTGGACTCGCACTTGCATCCCCGAACTTATGCCATGCTACTTTCCGAACTTATGCCATGCCATATAGATAGACCTTGTTTGATTTTAGGCTAATGTCTTGCGAGTACATTCAATGTACTCACCTGGATTTTCATGTGGCCAGACCCTGCTGCACCCGTCACCGAGTACCCGTTACGAGAACTAGGAATCAGTATCAGGCAGAACCCCGTGGAATAAGGCCCGTCATTGCCACGCTACTACCTACGTACCCGCTGCGATCTCTGATAGAGGCACGATGTTGAATAAATAATGTACATAATGTTGTGTGCGCATGTTGCGCGATCGCTAAAGCCTCACCCCGTGTTGTAATAATGTACCCATCCAACTCGGAGCGATATATATATTTGGTTATGTCTTTGTTTATCAAGTTGTCATATATCTAGTGTTTCTGGGACTGGTATATGGGGTAACTCGATCATCTGGATCGGGGTGCCACAAGAACAAGCAACGCAAACGGGAAGAGATAGAATAAGAAGGAGAAGAAACAGGAAGCAGTCGAAGGAAGCCGGTGAAAAGGTGGGCCGGCCCAGAAAACGCTTCACGAAGGAAGTCTTCAGGCGGCGCTAGGTTTGAGGGGCGCTAACGAGCGGCATATAGGGTTCGCCCCAAGAACCACTCCCGAGTTGTGGTTAATATTTAACATGGGAAGCTTTTTTTGGGGGGGGAAGAGAATTACATTAAGCCGAGGTAGTATTGCACTCGTCTGCTACTAAACCAGCAATTTCCTGGGGGAAACTCCGTAGCCAGACTTCGGTTCTTCTCTGAACCCTACCCATCCTAGATAGAGCATGACTCACACGGTCATACCATTACCCTCACGGCTAATACTAGCTATTTTAGAATCTCTCTCCTTAAGTAAATCACGGATTCTGCTCACTCTGAAAGCATGGACTTAAGTATTGGGTGTTCCATGATGAATCATCTTGACCGCGTCTACACAATCGGTTTCCACCACAATCTTCAGGGTTATCCAGTTCAGGACGAGACCCAGCCCCTCTTCGATGGCCGCGAGCTCCGCTTCCGTGCATTCATACAGTGTAGAAGATGCCGGCATCCAGCGATGATGACCTCTCCATGGTTGTCTCGAAGAACCATGCCCGCACCGGCTTCACCTCCTTCCACAAAGGCTCCATCCACGTTCAGCTTCGATTCGCCCACTTCTGGAAGGTTCCACCTCTTCCGAACCTTCTTTCTGCCATCCTCCTGGGCACGTTTTGTCTTAAACCCTAGCTCGGGGTTGATCACCATCTTACCTTTCACCACATCTGCATAGGAAACTGTTTTATCATTAGCAATGAATTTAAATAACTTATAAGGAACCGTCGTGAGCCTTTGATAGATGGGCTCGGTTTCTCGTGCCCCATTTCATTGTGAGCGTGCCAAATCCGCCAAAGTGTCATCAGCATAGGAGCTCTCTGTTCCTCTTTTACTTCTGTAATAAGTGGATCAACCATTCAGAGCCTGTTGGTCGCAACTGTTCATCATCCGCAAATTCCACCTCTTTCATAGCTAGCCAAAGGCTTCGAGCATGGGGGCAGCAAACGAATGCATGGTAAGTATCTTCATCTTCCTTCCCACATATGTCACAAGTTGCTGTTGTCGCGATTCGCCTATGTTTTAAGTTTACCTTTGTAGCTAGGGCATTCCGGCATATCTTCCATGCCAGGTGTTTAACTTTTGGAGGAACCTGACACAACCAGATTAACTTCCACGCTGGCCTCTCACCATTAGGTCTAGCACTTGTAGCCCCCGATCCTGTTCTTGCATGCTTTGGAAGCGCATGGCGGTACGCACTCTTGACTAAAGATACCGTTTTTCTCCGGATGCCAGCAATGAAGTCCATTTCACCTCGTCTGGACGTCTTGATCTTCAGAATTTCTGCTAGGTCGGGCGGATTGAAGTATGTTTGAAGCCGATGTTCATCCCATTCGCTAGAAGGAAGCAAAAAGTCCGAAACCCATCTGAACCGGCATCGACCCTGTTGAGAGCTCGACATATAGCCTCTTTCCTTCGTATCCAAGGATCCCTCCATGATCGGATCAATGAACCATTGCCCACCCACCATATGACGCCCTTCTTTAAGGGCTAAACCATGCTCGATTGCGTGCCACGATGAAGATGCATTCCCTGTGAAGACCGTATCAATTAGAGACCCATTTGGATAATACTTCGCCTTAAAAAGCCGTGCGCATAGTGTATCAGGAAATTGTATGAGTCTCCAGGCTTGCTGCGCCAGCAGCGCTTGATTAAACAGCGCATATCCCTAAACCCCATACCACCACATCCTTTAGGCCACAGCTTAATCCCATGCCACCCAGCAAGTTTTCCTTTGTCCCTTTTGGCTCCCCACCAAAACTTCTGATCATCTTTGTGAACTCATCGCATAGGCCGAGAGGTAGCTTAAAAACACTCATAACATATACAGTGATGGATTGTGCGATGGATTTAATGAGTACCTCCTTAGCAGCCTGAGATTTATGATTGTCATCCCACTCCACAAGACATTTAGCAAGCCGAGCTTGTAAACTTTTGAATTTCCACTTGACATTCTTCCTTCCGAGGTAGGTAGGCCAAGATATTTTGTTTCAAACGTCTCTTGAGTGATCTGCAGTACCTGTTTCACCTCATCCCGGTCTGGAGCTGGGCAAGAATTACCAAACATAATAGAGCATTTATCCGGATTGATCAGCTGGCCTGTGCTTCTTTCATATTTATCAAGAACAGTTTTAACACGTTGTGCCTGCTCTGCATTTGCTTTAAAAAAGAGCGGAGTCATCTACAAAGAGGAGGTGCAAGATCCCAGGGGCTTGGCGACAGATTTTAACAGGCTCAATGTGGTTATCAGCTACCTCACGATGCAGTAAGGTAGAGAGGCCATCCACAACAAATAAGAACAGAAACGGTGAAAGAGGATCACCTTGTCGGAGGCCCCGAGAAGGTGAAAATGAATCCAAGAGGTTCCCATTGAATTTTACCTTGTACTGCACCGATGTGACACACGCCATTATCGAGTCCACCCATCGGTGCGAGAACCCTAACCTTTGCATCACTTTCTTTAGAAAATCCCAATCCACCCTATCGTAGGCCTTTGAGAGGTCTTGCTTATAAGCACATAAGTTTCTATCTTGTCTCGAATTGTGCTCAATAAAATGTAAGCATTCGAAAGCCACCAGTGCATTATCATTAATAAGTTTTCCGGGGACAAAGGCACTCTGGTTGATCGAAATGATATCTCCTAGTATTGGTCGTAGCCGATTTAACAAACACTTCGCAATTACCTTGTAAATAACCGTGCATAAGCTGATGGGCCAAAAATCTTTAAGTGTTTCCGGTTGCTCCTTCTTAGGAATCATCACAATTGCCGTATCATTAACCCCCTCTGGCATTTTCCCCTTAACAAAAAATAGCTTAACAGCATTTGCCACTTCCTCTTTTAAAGTACCCTAGTTTCGCTGATAAAACCTTGCGGGAAAGCCATCCACACCAGGTGCTTTTAAAGGACCAATCTGGAAGAGAGCATCACCAATTTCTTCTTCAGAAAAGTCTTTATATAGGCCGTCGTTCATCTCCGTAATAACCTTCTCCTAAATAAGCTCAATAATCTCGGCATAATTCAGGGACGGATCCATAGTAAAGAGTTCCTGGAAATAAGAATTAGCCATCACTCCATATCCGTAGGGATGTCCTTCCATGTGCCATCTGCATCTTTAAGCTTTTCGATTTTATTTCTCCGTGCCCTCCACTTAGCGGTTTGCTGGAAGAACTTCGTGTTGCGATCTCCCTCTTTTAGCCATGTAACCCTTGACCGTTGCAGCCATAACATCTCCTCACTGTACAATAATTCATTAAGGTAGTCCGACGCTTGTCGAATTTCCCGTTGATCCGCATTATTAAGCATCAGGGTTTCAAGATGTTTCCTCGCTTTGCTCAGCTCTTTTAAGATGTTACCGAATTTCTTCCTACTCCAAGCTTGTAATGTATCCATCACTTTATCAAGTCCAGCCATAATATCAGTTAATTTGCTCTTCTGTCCTGCACCCTCCCATGCTGCAGAGATGCGCTCGGTAAGTTCAGCTTCACGTTCCCAAAGTATTTCATATTGCCACCTCGAGCTCCTGTTCACCATCCGCTCCTCCTGTGTAATGGTTAAGAGAATTGGGCAATGATCAGAGATAGGGGTAACCAAATGTTGAAGATACGAGTCAGCAAAGAGTTCTCTCCAATTTGGACAAGCCACTGCCATATCTAGCCAAACGCACATTAGAATTTCCTCTTCTTCTATTATCATATGTGTATGGCACACCTGAAAAACCGAGATCAGTCAAGTTGCAATCAAAGAGGGCATCTCTAAAGGCTTCCATCTGGCTAACGGCACGAGGCGTTTGTGAAAGATGCTCCTCTTGTCATAACGCCTCATTGAAATCGCCTATGACTAACCAAGGCAGATTTGAATTTGTTTTCAAATTACGCAAAGTATCCCACATACGATAACAGTGCTCCACTCGTGGTTCACCATAAACACAAGTAAGACCCATTGTGGTTCGGTCGGAGACACACGCACGTACGCATCAATATATCTTTCATTCATATCTTGGACTTCTACAATGATACTTCATGCCAAAATAAAGCTAGACCACCACTCACACCATACTACAATGATACTACTAACACCAGCAAACCCTTAAGACCTAACCTAGTACGATAACGACGCATTTTATTCTTATGTTGCCTAGTTTCACAAAGAAAGAAAAGACGAGGACTCCAAACTTGGGAAATAGTGGCTAACTCCCTAGCTGTTGAGGCATTCCCGGCTCCTCGACAGTTGAGGGACAAGCAATTCATTGCTCCTGACGAGACCACACATTAGGTCTCGTCAGGGTACCGGAAGCCCCAGGTCGGTTGCTGGCTGTTTCCTCATCTTCCTCTTCCTCTTCCCTTTCACCTCCTCGCCATCCTGGTGCTGCACATGTCCTTTCTGGTTTCGTCCATCTTCCCCTTCTTCTGCGAGCCTCCTTCTGTATTTGTGTAGTTCAAGGCCAAGGTCAGCTCCAAACGGTTGCCCTGGACCTCCTCCTCGCTGCTCTTTTCCTTCCTAAGACCGAGTCTACCGCCATCATGTGTGTGTCAGCGACACTGTTCAGAGACGCGTGGTGTTGGACAAGGTTTGTAGCATTGGTATCATGTCCGCAAAACCTGGGGAAATCGTCATCGTTGGCTGTGGCACAATATCTTCGAGTGGTGGCATCTCATTATCAGATTCCTTCTCTTCCTCCACCTGCATGTGTGATGATGCTTCCTTCGGAGCTTCAGAGTTGCTCCTTTTCATTAGTTCCATCTTCTTCATCGTGTCAGCCAATTTTTCCTCCACCTCCGCTGCGGACCCGAGCTCCTCTACATTGAAATCGTCCCTTGCATCAACCGCGTTAGGAACCTGGACAGAGTATGTGGCGAATTTGGAATCTGAGCTTGCTTGCTACCGGTTGGACTACCCAGCGTCGACGAGTTCATGCTTCCCGCTGGAGAATTGAAAAACAGTCCTTCTTCACCGCTGGGTTAACAGAAGCCGAGATAATCCTACGATCATACTTCCGTGTTGGTGAGCACCGAAGCGATGTATCATAATGCAGCGACAGAACGCCTCGGTTTTCTTCTCACATTCTGCCTTAGCTTGCCCAATGAAACCACAGTGGAAGCAGAAGTGTGGAACACGCTCATATCGGAGGGGATACACCATGGGTTCTGCCTGTTGGTTGTAAAGCGTGTCTACAGTCTCTTGTTCAGGGGTAGCACAATACAACACGGAATAATCACTGCACTCCAGCCCCGTCTTATCGACATCCACCTCCTCGACTCGTCCCAGATGCGATCCAACAAATCTTCCGTAGGCTTTCGTCTGTTTGTTCCATGGAGTATCATAGAAACGAACCCATATTTGGATCGAGTCAAGCACAGTCTGTGATGGCTACCTATTTTCCATGAAGGGTGCAATCAGACATGCCACTCCTTCCTTGATCCATGGTCCACCACGTGCCACAAAACGGTAATCGCCTTCTGCCTTGAACGTGATAATGAAGAAATTGTCCTTAAGGGGTGTGAACGACATCGTATCACGGATCCCCCATGAAGTGATTATGCAGGGCATTATAATTTTTGCCTTAACGGAGTAGTACCTTGCAAAGAGCCGCCACATCTGGGTTCAGATGTTGCTTCCAGTTCCTCCACTTCCGGCTCCTCAACGCAGATATCATCATCAAGATCCACCTCACCAGAAAGCCTCGCCTCCGGTCCGACGTTTGTGTCATCTTCCTAGCCGCATCCAATTTCCGTCGCAATCTTTCAAAACTCAGTGATCACAACCTGACGCATCCTGCGAGCAGGCACGATCGTGCCATCCGTCGGCGGCTTCGGGTGGGTAGATACCTCACCGGCGTCCCCTTTATCACCCCCACCTCCTACGGAAGGCATCGCTCGAGCCGGCGGAGAAGCCGAGATCACGCCTGGGTCGTACGTCGTTGATCGAGTATCGAAAGCCTTGATTAGGGTTTGGACAGCCGCCCCTCCTTGTGCTTTTATTGGACACAAACGTATTGCGATCCAACACCGAAACGCAGTCGTGATGCATAGGGATTCCTTCCTGGATTCGGTTGCAGGAACTGGAAACAGGATTGGATTCAAAGACTTCTAAAACACTCAAACGAGATCCGTTCCCGTCCATGATTGGGGTGGCGGCGTCGCCTCGGAGTCGACAGAGCCAACCCTAGACGTAACGTAGACTTATTGTCTTGTTATGAGAAACAGTCAACATGGGAAGCTTAATTAGGTTATTTTTTACCACACCATTTATATATTCAAGTGTAGCCTGACTTTTGATATAAGAACCAATCCACTACCTTGCAAGGCATGTGTCAGCGATAACAATGCATATATTGTCTTCAATTTTATTTGGACGTAAAGTTCATCCGGGTTTAGCCCTATACAGGTTCCTTGCAAAACCTGACCGCCCCTGGGCAAAGTTGGGTTTTTAAAATGGTAGGTGGATTCAGGGGTGGACCTAGACAAAATTTTGAGATGGGGCACACAATGTGATGAGGGGCATTTCATGTATCAGTCCATATATTTTGGAATATTTTTTTCTACAAATGAACATATTCTATTGGAGTTTAAATTTTTTAGTGGGGGTCAAGATCCCCACTGGCTTCTACGTAGGTCCGCCCGGGGGAGATGAGGGTATCCTATATTAGGAAAAAGGATAAAAGTAAAGGAGCTTCCGCCCCGCCTAAACCTTTGGGTAGGCACCTCAGGATCAACAACCATAACTGCACAGAGTGGGTTGATTGGGAACTATGCTCGGTGCGATAGGGCACCGACATTCTACAAGATAGCAAAAGGAAAAAACCACACAGTGCAACATGATCTTGAAAATTGAAGATGGGTATCTCCATGGCCCAATACCAACTAGGCGAGCACACAGGGGCCCAAATACTAGGGGCTCCATTTGCCCAGCGAGTAGGCCATTTACCTTGTTACTTTCGTCCACATGATCCAGGTCCAGCGTCCATGCGGGATCTAGCTTCTCTTTCGTGGGCCGAAAATCTGCCCAACGGGCAACAACGATGGCATCTGCCCAACAGCTAATTTCTATTATCCCACTTATCTCACTTTCACATTCCTATCAAGAGTTGACACCATGCCCAATTGCCCTTCGAATTTCTATCCCAATTCGATCGATCAATGCGACAATCCTCCAACCCATTATGTGTATTTCTCTCAATATGTAAGCATGCCACATCATCTCAATTCTTTCTATTGATATTCGTGCCCACAGCTCCACCTCAGCAACCTGCCACAGGCAGCGACTAACTACCTATTTCTCTAGCCCATGCAGCCTGCCACGTGATTAATTTTTAGCATCAATTTTTGCAGTCCGACATCCTTTCACCTTCCACTTCATCTGGTGTGTAGTATACCTAACTTGATTGGCCACCGCTCCTTTTCCAACTTCCAGGCACATTAGAGCATGGTTAATAGAAGCACCGGCTACTGGCGATATACATAGACTAGCCACAATGGGGGTATCATAGGTAGTATTATGCACGTCATGTTGGCAAAAATCTGACTGGCATTGCAATTAATGATGAGAGAGGTGGTAGTGGTATGATAGGTAGATACCATAACATAACGGATTCCAATGCAATATGAGTCTATAACCTAATAAATATACTATTATATTATATGATACCACACATATGTTACTACCCATTGTGCAGGTAGTAACATAGACTAGTATCATATGCTGATACTAGTATATGATACTCCCCATTGTGATTAGTCTTATGACATGTCACCTGCAGTCTTCATAGCAGAAATCTCGTATAACGATGCCGGCTGTAAGCGAGCTGCTGCACTAGCCATCTAAAGAGGTAAATGGGGATACCCCAAGGGGCTCTCTCAGAGCTTAGGCATTTCGGCCATCCGATCCTCACCTCAAAGCGAATCTCGTCCGTTCGTTGGTTTTCACCACTTCGTATAAATGCCGCCGCGCCCGCGGTGAAAACCCTAACATCAGCCACCCTGCACGCACGCTTCGTCCCTTTCCACGCCTCTCTCAGTCGCCGCCTGCTTCGTCCTCCCGGCACTCGCGTCTCCCCGCCCTTTTGCCTGCGGCCGCCGCCACCCTCCTCCGCTCCTCCTGCCTCTTCTCTTCCACGGAGACGAGCTCGCGCCGCTGCTGCGTGTGGCTGGAGGGAAGAACGGGGAGGCACAGCCGGTCACACCGTCGCCATCCTCGCCAAGATGCAGAGAGATGGAGGAGGCGGCGGCCGTCCTCGCCTCACAACGCACGGGCCGCAAGGCTTGCGCTGGTGCTCCGCCCGTCGCCGCTGCTGTCTATGCAAAGATGGAGACGAGGACGACATGCTGAGGTACGACGCCACCGATTCACCGGCTGACAGCCCCCATCTTTCTCCTATTTTCTGCACTCACTCATCCTCTTCCTCCCTAACCGCAGGACGGCAGGAGGACCAGGGCCTCCAAGCTGACGAGAACAACGAGCGAAGGGAACCACCATGGTTTTGTTGTTCAGGACGGTCCTGCTAACCGCCGCTGCAGCGTGGGAGAGTCCGACGTTGTGAGATCTTCCTTCCCCGATTGAACATTTTTGGCAAAATTTTCCATAGATTTATGATTATTTTATTTGTGGGAAACGTGCAGTTGAATCAATGGCAGAAGCTCTGGGCAGGTGGTTTACGTCCACAGCTCGTGTGCCTGCTGCTCCACATTTTCATCCTCCTTCTGGATTCAATGGAGGGGTACGTGCAGATTCAGTGAAGGGGTACATTTTCATCATCCTCCACAGTTGAATCTACCTCCTCTTTCTCTCTCACTCTATTTAATACCCACGAATTCTCATGTTTTTCTATGCAGATTCTATTCTTTTATCTATAACTACAAGTTATTTGAAAAAAATTGCAGGGTAAGATTAATCTATGTCATATCTTTGCACTGTTGTTTACTCAATAATTTCGTATTTGTCATGAAATTTTGCCCCAATCAACGATATCAACTTGAGATGGCAGACTAGCTATTTGCAATTTGATCAGTTCACAGTTACGGGTCTGCATGTGTGATGCACACCTTTGGATTTGATCACTTATCTTTTGCATCTCCATTTATTGGTTCAGATATATGGGGCTGCTTGTGTGATGCACATATTTAGATAAGAGATGAACTAATTTAATCATGTTTGTCATGGGAACCTGACATTAGACACAATACATGAATGTTTAGAATGCTATCATGCATATGCTTGTTCTCATATTCTGTTACATTTTGGTCTTTTGGTTGACCAAAAATTAAGAATCAACAATGATTTGTTTGCACAACTAACTTAAGCTGTGATTTCTTTGTTTTTTGTGTCTAGGTGCATGTACTGTCTTCCTACTTAATATTGCGCCAAGCGAAGGCCATGTGCCTCATGTGTATTTGTCTAGAGCATAACATTCAGCTCTTTTGGCATATGTTTATTCCCTCCTCACATGTCATGTACCTGATTGTAAGTATCATTCTTTTTCCAGGCTACGTGCACAAATTCATAGGCAATTGATCATTTAATATTGCAATTTAAAGTTATATGCCACATACCATGTCGTAACCACGATAGAGCTTTATTAGCTATTGAGTTGGATATTTTTCGAACCTCACCTGAAAACTGGGGACTGTGGGGAGCTGTTGTTATGATTTATATAAATTGCCAGCATTGATAAGTGAAACTATTGATTTATTCTTTACTATGTTAAAATCTTCAATATGAGTGAGCTAAAGTCACTACTTGCATGCTTCGTCAGGTTTAACAGAGTTGTGACTTGCAAGAGCCTATTGAGAACCTAGGAGACATCATTTTTTGTATTTTGTTCATGTCTAATGGCATTGAAAATAGAAACAAGGTTTGGTATAAATTGCTAAAATTGGGACCTAGAGAACTAAAAAATAGTGGGGGCTGCAGTCACAATGTGCTTTCGTTAGTTCATTTTGTGAGATAAATCCCTGATTTCATCATGCTTGGAATATTTGTTCACTTCTTTTTCCTCTCTATTAAGTACAACAGTGAGATATTCTTTTCTCAGGTCCATCTATTGTCCTAATTGAATGGTACATGTACCGGCTACATCTTTCACTGGAATCTAGCTCATGAACTGGTTGTGTATATCACTTGAATGCATGTTAATATATTTCTTAACATTGTCAAGTCCTTTCCCTTTTTGCTTCATTCCCTATACGACATCGACATCCATTTTTGTAACAGCCCAGTTTTGGCATTGCAAAATGTGAATAAAATTTTCGCTTTTCCTTTCTCATGCATCATGGCATCCATGCATCAATGTGTACCACTTGGAACCTTTAACTTTTGGTTAGGGAATTGTTGTTGGGTTAGGGAATTGTTGTTGAATTGACACAGTGAAGTTATCAAGTTAACATATTTGTCAAGAAAGCTCCAAGAGTTCACAATTAACAATTGTTCACTTGCTTTAAAATTATGAAGGAATATCAAATGGGATTTATAAAATAAATAACATACCCAAACCCTATGACCAAATGTTGTCCAAAACATTTTATTTTTAAACCCCAATTTTTGTGGAGCCTCTATATGTTAGGGGGAGGCTACCTGAATATCCTTATAATTTTTTTTTGAATGAGTCTAAGTGCCTCAATTAAATCTCCAAAGTGCTGCTGGTTTTAAAAGGTTTTAAAAAGAAAACTGAAAAGGACCTATTGGTGATGGAAACAAATCTGCCAGGGGCTTTTCTGCAATTTCCGGCGTCTTCTTCCTGTAGCTCAAGCTCACGGCATGGCGCCAGTGGCGAGCTCGCCACTGGGCCCGCGCCCTCCTGCCGCGTCGTGAGGAGAAGAAGAGCACCACGAGGCCGCCCTGCTCCTCCTAACCTATCCTCTCACCTGCTCCCTCGCTCCCCATTTTTTCCCCACGAGCGAGCCCTAGCCGCCATGGCCTCCGAGCTCGTCGCCGTCGATTGAGGAGTCCCCGAGCAAATCGAAGGATACCGGAAGCTCCGCCGCGTCGCCTGCTACCTCTCCGCCGAAGGAATCGAGTCGGAGAGCCCGCAATCGCCGTCGCCGCCCGTTCTTCTTCGACCACGGCCGGAGCTTCCACGAGCGATTCCGGTCATTCCCGTCCATCTCCGTCCCTGCTGAGCACCACCACGAGTTGAGGGTGAGCACTACGTCCGCCTGGACCTCGTCTCCCTCCCTCTCTCGCCGTAGTTCGCCGTCGCCCGCGATTTTGCCGTGCGTCGGATATTCCGAGTCGCTTCCGACCGGATAATCCGCTTCCTTCCAGTACCTCCAAACCACACGATACCCCTCCATCGGATAATCCGAGTTCGGTTCGAACCGAATAGTCCGACGGGATCCAGTACTCAAATTTTTCCTTCCCTCGGATAATCCGAGCCCAAGGTGTACCGGATAATCCGATTTTGATCAGTACCTAATGAATTTCCTGTTTCCTCTCTCTCTCTTTCGAATTTGGGTAATTAATTTTATTGTTGTTGAAAACAACTTATTAAAAGCACATGTTTAAAAGAGGGAGTTTATAAATGTACTAACTTGTTTTTGGTTCATCAGAAAATTGTGTGTATTATACCAAAATGCTCAGAAAAACGTGAACTATCCAGAAGCATCATCATCATGCATACTTGATCACAATTACAATACTGTACTTTTAGTAGTATTAGAATCACTAAGTTAAATGTGGGGTACCTCTCTTCCCTAGTTAAAGTAGGTATCGCCATACCCCATTTAAAATTGCTAGATAGCTTATAATAAGTTCAGTACATTAAATTGTCATGTCATCATGTTTGTGCATTGCACCTATTGTGTTCGTGGTATTTATTTGTTCCTTTCCGGTGTTGTTTGTGCATCAGTAGATCAAGGAGTTGAGGTGCCACCACCGTATCGTGACGATCCCTATTACCAGCCGTATCAACAAGGCAAGTGTAATCCCCCCTCTGACCATGTATTATCCTAATTTCCGCAAATATTTTCTCCACTATAATATTGCATGCGGTTCCAAATGTCAATTTGCTTGGATTAGAGTATCATATAGTTGCATTAAGTTTCCGATGCCATTACCTGTTTCCCCTCCTATTATCCATAGGATTGTATTGTTGGCCTGAGATACTTAACTATGCTATGTTGATGCTTAGCCATGCTTAGTTAAATGCCTAGCTGTACGATGGGTAGTTCATGTTGGAAACAGGTGATGAGATGCCCGGATGATGGTGGAGAATTGTGGTGACAGGTAATAAAATGCTTAAAGGTGGGGATGAGAGGCCACTATGGTTGGTGGTGCTTTGTCTCGTACTCGCCGCCTAGATGCGAGTTCTCGCCTACGAGCCAAGATGAGCGTGCAACCATGCGTGGGCATATGGAACCTCGTCGACCGACTAACTTGTGGCGGACTAGCCGAGGGTCCTCTAGTTTGGCTTTCCATTTGCGCGTGCGTTGAGATGGTGGCCAAGACCGAGATGAGGATTGTGGTGTTTAGGAAAAATGGTGGCCACGGGGCAGGGTGT
Source organism: Poa pratensis (assembly GCA_947311845.1). Taxonomy (NCBI): domain Eukaryota; kingdom Viridiplantae; phylum Streptophyta; class Magnoliopsida; order Poales; family Poaceae; genus Poa; species Poa pratensis. The sequence goes on along the minus strand of CAMZMU010000097.1, from coordinate 32,913,760 downwards.
TGGAGGCACTGAACCTGTCCCGTCCTCACTGATGATCCTTGGTTAGTCTCAAGCGAGGTAAAGGTTGTAACCGCTCCCACTCTGCCGGCTTTCCCCGGAAGAGAGCTAATGTACAGGCAATGAGCCGGACGGTACGCATGGATAAGAAGCTAGGAGGGCCCTCGGGAGCCTGGCGACTTTCACATTGTACACCCCTGCAGGGATAAATCTTTTCGAAAAGCCGTGTCCGCGGTTATGGACGACTTGGTGACGGATTCAGAGACCATAGAATAACTTGAACGGAATGATTAAAACCTGAGTACTAAAGGTACTACCAAGAATGCAAGGTCAGCTTCCTCGAGGGTGATTCGGGGAGGTGCCTTTGTAGAACAGGTACAGTGGTTGATGAAGGTTTATGTTGGAAAGTGATCAAAAGAAAAGAGTTACTCCTTACCCCCTTTTACAAATACTCTGATTAGTCGATGCCATGGCGTTATGTTTTATAAATAAAACCAGCTTTAAGCAAAACAGCCATACAACTTTGAAAGCCTCATCGAGCTAAAGCTCTATATTTAATCTTGCGAGTTCGTCGAACTCAACGTCGTTTGCTTTGTTTCAGAGGACGACTTCACCGACCTCGAAGGTGGGTTCTTTGTGGATGTCGACGAGTAGTCTGGGGTTCCCAGGTGGCAGCTTGAGACATCTCCGGAACAGCTGGCGCTTGGATGTTTATCTTTAGGCCTCTTAGGCCATAATTTGGATCTTGTTATTTAGAACAACTTTATTCGCTTCCGCATGATGTACTGTTGGGTCTGTGACCTCTGTTTGTAATATTTGCTATCTTTCTCTATTATAAGAGTTGACTATAATGCTTTGAGTCATAGAGTCTATGATGTGCCAGTTGTTCCACAAGTCTTGATCTCTCTATTATGCATTGATAGTTGTGCCTGTGTTAAGGCATCAATCAGGGTGTTCCGTTGCCGATGATTCATTCCGAGCAACGCCTGCCAAAGGTTTTGGCCGGGGATTGGTAAACCCGTAACCTCCGGTTGTATCGCTTAACCGGTGACACACAGCATCACTGTATAGCAGTCGGGTCGGGGCGCCACAATTTTGATGGCTTATTTTCCTGTATGCGCCTAATAATGCTAATTGTTGTTGATTTTTCAGGTCATGGATGAACTGATATCACGCTGTCACAAATTTTAAGATTATTTAGAAGCATCTGTGAAGGGTGGGTGCCTGAGGATTTTTCATTTATTCTCTTTTCTTCTTCCTCCTATCGCTCTTTGATGCAATTCCTAGGAGGCAGAAGCATCAACATGCATCAGTCTGTCCAAATTATTTAGATGTAAGTTCCAGTAGATTCTCATGTCTGATTCCTTTTTAGTTTGTCCACATTATTTAGATGTAATAGCAGTGTTTAGTTTGTACCTGGGTACATTTGATTAGATCCAAATAGTTGCTTCGGATAAATGCATATGTCAGGAAATAAGCAAAGTTATTTTGTATCTTTTTTTGACTTAGTTATTTTGTATCTCGAAACAAAGGCAATGTTTTCTCTCCATTATTGTGTATATTTAGTCAGAGTTACTTTGCAAATAAGGAACCATTGAATTTTCTATACATTTTGTGCAGGTGGACTGGCCAGCAATGGAAGTCGTCTTGGGCTTCCAGTCGGAGAGGACTGCTAGGGATATTGTCGTCCAAACTTTGGACACTAAAGGTGGTTTTTTTTGTTTCATGACATATGTACTACTGAGCAATTTTTTTAACTATTCATATATGTCATAATTACTAATATTTTCTCAGTTTTGCAGCTAAGGATTGCCATAGTGAATTCTATTAATAGTATTGAGGAGGATAGAAGTCATACAGCTGACACATCAGGTTATTGTTCTTTTTGTCGATACATTCGCATGTCTATGGTCAAAGCACTTCTCTTTACTCTATTGTGGTTTTTTGATTTATGCTAGATTGATTCACATGTTTCAGTATTGTATTATTTTCTTTAGATCCATCATTTTCTGTTATGCTTTTGTGTGTGGTATACACCAGTTATTCATTTGTCAAGATTTTGTGTGTTTGTATTTACTGAACAATGGTGTATGAAGTATGGCTCAAATGTCCAGTGAATTGCATATATAATTTCTGCATATGGTATCATTTAGATAAGTTTGTAGCAAAACAGAATAATAACTTGGCTAGCATATTTTGCAGATGATACATGTTGGCGGCAGCCAGTGACTCTGTGAAAGAGGCTGGGGTGTCCAGGACGATTAAACACATGTATTGATGTATACATGCTACTCTTAAGTTTGCGCATCTGGCCTCGGTACGACCAGGTTGATGTTGCAGTTTGCTGGTTAGTTTGTTTGATTTACCATGGTTCATCTTCTCAGCGTATTTACTTTTCCCCTTTTCTATACACCTTCCAAATTGTCCTTTCTCGAGATCCAACTAGGTATGCTCATGCTTTGCCACTCACTTCAAGTGGAGTCACTACTACATTCCATGGTTACTTATAACTGAACATTAGGACTAATTCATAATTTAGTAGTTTTAGCTAAACGTGCTAAAAAATTAGTTTTCCTATTTATGTGTAAACATAGTTTTTTTAGCATTGTAGCTGTAATATTGGAACCAAATCTTGCTCTTCTAAAAGTTAAAGGTTGCACAGTTTCAGTTTTCTTTCCTACAGCCAGTTCAAGTTAACTTTGTTTAAAACTAGCGCAGTAATAGAGAGTGGCTTAAATCGGTAGTACGGAAGTGAAAATAGTCCTGTAATGCATGTCACAGAATATGTCTTAGGTCCAGTTTACAGCATAAATGAGGTGTTGTTGCACGTGATCCGTGGCTGTGAGGAATTATAATATTTCTTAAACTTAAATTTTGTGCATATTTAGACTTTTGTTTGGAAATAATTTCTGAATCTGCATACACTCATATAGCTCAAGTACTATTTTTCTGAAATCATCTTTACATTTTAAATCAATGTTCTAAATTTTGTACATTGTAGGGTTTTATCTTCATCTATTATTCAAAGTCGAGCTCAGTGAAGTGTACCATTGCACTGATGCTGCAACTAAATGAATTTTACCTTCAACTTATGGCCTTGAATCTCCAAATGGTATGCTTAGTATTTGACAGGAACATCATGTTGAAACAACTAATATTGATTTTAAAGCATAATCTATAGTTCTTATTTTGTTTATGAAGTTGGGCTATGTTTGGTATTCTACACAATTGTTAAATCGTATGATGGTGGCCTTATATCTGTTTGATATGATTGATGGCATCTTTGGTCCTTGTTGTGTTTTTCGGTCACGGATTTTTCCCCTTCTGTTTGTTCCTTTATATCTATCTCTATCTCAGGATGTGGTCTTCTTCTCTTTGGTATTCGGTTTTGGACCTTCCCAGATCTTTGGCTTATTTAGGTGCCTGCTCTCTGTTTCTTTCGGATTGCTTTATTTTTATGCTTTTGTTATTTGTTTTTCTCTTTTAATTTTGCCAGTTCGATTTTATGGTGCTCTTTGTTTCCTCTTAGATTTTTCATCTTGCTTTTTAATTATTCGATTTCTCCTTGGGTCTGATCTTCTCTTTGTTTTCGGCTTGCTTTTTATTCTCCATTGGGTTTATTTGTTTTGGTTTTGATGTGGGTTGGTCCCGATCTTCACGGATTTGGGTGGAGGGAACGATGAACACGAAGAACACGGTGATGAACACGAAGAACTCAAGAACACAAGGGGGAAAAGGTACCAACAAGAAAACTAGCAAAGCATAATTCGGCAAAAGTCAACCGGTAACAAGTTCCCGAGGGCAGCCCTCGATTCTCCTTCTCCAAACACACCTTACTCTTAGAATTGTTTCTCTCACCGGTCAATTCTACCGGTCCAATCAAGTCACCACAAGAGGAATGATTGGCAAGTGATCGCAACTACAAGGAGGAGTCTTGAATCCACTAGAGGGATCTTCTCCACAAGGGGAGGCTTTGATTCATCTCCACAAGGGGAGTCCTTGATTCATCTCCTAAGAGGCAACACCATCATGGGTGGAAAAGGAGCTAAGCTCAACTCAAATTTCATCATAGTCTAACCCCATAAAGGAAGAGGTGAAGTGCTATTTATAGTCGTAGTACAAAACGGGGTGTAGGACACGAGTGGCCAGCCTGGGAGCCGGCCTGGAGGCTGGCCTCTCTGGTAGGCCGGCTTGGAGGCCGGAGGCTTCGGGAGGGAGGCCGGCCTAGGCCGGGGTTGAGGCCGGCTGTCTCTGGCAGGGGGCCGGCCTAGGCCGGGGTGGAGGCCGGCCAGATTGGCTCCGCCTCCTTGTTCATCTTCATCTTGACGCATCCCTTGGCCATCTTGATCCATGTTTCCTCGGAGTTCTTCACGTTCCTCATAGCTGAGCACACACAAGGTATCGGTATGAAGTAGCAAACCATTCAAGTGAGTGTCAAGATCACACATAGATAGGAGTGAGTTCACCTTATCATGTAGAGCTTTGACTCGTGCTCTTGTCATTGGGCCGCTCGTTGTAGGAACCGGAGGTTGGGCTACATCATCTCCCCCCCTTGGGAAAGAGTCGTCCTCGACTCTTGGTCATCCTCATCACTTGATGTCCCAAGGTATGGCGATAGGTCGGTGACGTTGAAGGTGTCATGGACCAAATACTTGGAGTTGGAGATGTCGATCTTGTAGGCATTGTTGTTGATGCGCTTGAGAACCTTGAAAGGTCCGTCTCCTCGAGGGTGAAGCTTGGACTTTTTTGCATCCGGGAAGCGCTCTTTTCGCAAGTGTAGCCACACAAGGTCTCCTTCTTCAAATATCATGGCGCGCTTGTTCTTGTTCTTGTGTCCTCATGTAGTTGTTTCATGTAAGCGGCGCACTTGTCGAAGTCCATGTTAACTTGCTCACGAAGTGGTAGACGTAGCATGTCGAGCGCGGTGTAGGGGTTTGAGCCATCGACGATCTCGAATGGTGTTCTTTTTGTTGCCCGGTGTAGTGCTCGATTGTAGACGAACTCGGCATGCGGTATGCACTCCTCCCAATTCTTCAAGTTTGGCTTGATCAACGAAGAAGTGTACAAAGGCTTCGATTCAACACTTCGGTTTGACCATCGGTTTGAGGGTGGTATGCGGTGGAGAAGAGTTGCTTGATTCCAAGCTTGGCCATCAACGTCTTCCAAAAGTAGCTTACAAACTTGACGTCTCTATCCGACACAATGGTCTTGGGCACTCCATGTAGACGGACGATTTCCCTGAAAACAAAGTAGCAATATGTGACGCATCGTCGGTCTTGTTGCATGGTATGAAGTGTGCCATCTTAGAGAATCGATCAATGACGACAAATATGGAATCTTTGTTTGTTTTAGTGTGTGGGAGGCCTAAGAAGAAATCCATAGCAATGTCGGACCATGGTCTATGTGGGATGGGTAAAGGAGTGTACAAGCCATGGGAGTTTAGAGTAGACTTAGCTTTGAGACATGTAGAACATCGGCGCACAAGGCGGTTTACGTCGCGGTACATGTGTGGCCAAAAGTAGTTGGTGGTGAGCATGGCGAAGGTCTTGTCGCGGCCAAAATGTCCCATGAACGATCCTCCATGTGATTCCTTCAAAAGGAGCAACTCGGGAATGCAAAGTTTGTTAGCCTTAAACAAGAAACCTTTGTGCAAATAGTAATCACCAATTCCTTTGTGCTCCGAACATTGAGCGAAAATGTCTCCAAAGAAAGCATCGGTGGCATACAAGTCCTTTATCTCTCCAAACCCAAGACACTAATGTCAAGACGTGTAAGTAGGTTGGCCTTGCGGGATAAGCATCCGCGACCACATTGTCTTTACCTTTCTTGTATTTGATTACAAAGGTGAAAGACTCAATGAACTCAACCCACTTAGCATGTCTTTTGTTCAAATTTGTTTGACTTTTCAAATATTTCAAATTCATGGTCGGAATGAATGACAAACTCCTTAGGACGAAGGTAGTGTTGCCACACATCCAAAACACGAACCAAAGCAAATAACTCTTTGTCATAAATGGGGTAATTCAAGCGAGCTCCATCTAGTTTCTCACTATGGTATGCAATGGGTCTACCATTTTGCATAAGCACTACCAATGCCCAATCCACTAGCATCACATTCCGGAAGGGCAAGGAGTGGTGCTTCGGTTAACAACCGTTTGAGCTCATTGAAAGCAAAATCATGTGCATTGCCCCAAATGAAAGGTACATTTTTCTTTGTAAGTTCATGGAGGGGCAAGCAATTGTGGAAAAATCCTTGATGAATCGGCGGTAAAATCCGGCAAAACCAAGAAAACGTCTCAATTCTTCAAGTGATGTGGAAAAGGCCAAGTCCGAATTGTGTTGATCTTGGCATCATCAACTTCAACTCCATCCGAAAAACAACAAAACCCAAGAAAACAAGCTTGTTGGTGGCAAATGTGCACTTAGAAAGATTTGCATAAAGCTTTTCATTGCGAAGAACCAACAAAACTTGAGCAACATGAGAAGTGTGCTCTTCCAAAGATTTGCTATAGATAAGGATGTCGTCAAAGTATACCACAACAAATTTCCAATGAAAGGTCGCAAAATGATTCATGAGACGCATAAAAGTAGAAGGTGCATTGGAAAGACCAAATGGCATGACAAGCCATTCATAAAGACCAAGCTTTGTTTTAAATGCGGTCTTCCATTCATCACCTTCACACATCCTTATTTGGTGGTATCCACTTTTAAGATCAATTTTGGAAAATATGGAGGAACCACAAAGTTCATCAAGCATATCGTCAAGTCGAGGGATAGGGTGGCGATACCTCACGGTAATGGCGTTGATGGGGCGACAATCCATGCAAAGGCGAAGAGTGTTGTCGTGCTTGGGCACTAGATGACGGCACGGCGCACGGACTCAAGCTCTCGCGGATGTGTCCCATGGCAAGGAGTTCTTGTATTTGCCGCTCAATCTCCTTGTCTCCTCGGGGTTGGTGCGGTATGGGCGCGGTTTGGTAGCGGTGCGCCGGGAACAAGGTCGATGCGATGCTCGATGCCGCGTAGAGGAGGTAGTCCCGTGGCACTTCTTGAGGAAAGACATCTTCAAAGTCCTTCAAAAGATACAACAAAGGAGGGGAAGGTTTGTGAAGTGTTAGTAATAGAAGCTTCACCCTTGCATATAGCACATAGTGTAGGGTGGATGGGTTCTCTCTCAACTCCCTCATATCTCTTTTGGTGGCAAATAGTGTCAAATTTGGTGGAGCTCTCTTAGTGTAACTCTCATTTGGCTTGTGGCTCTCACTCACTTTATGGTGGGTCACTCGCTCACCACTCATCTCACTTGAAGAACGATCTTGTTGTGTCCTAGCATGGTCGGCAATGACTTGACTTGGTGTCATAGGACGAAGTTCTTGTCGTTGCTCTTGAAGCTATAATAATTGGTCCTTCCATCATGCATAGCACCCTTATCATATTGCCATGGACGTCCAAGAAGTAAGTGGCAAACGGACATAGGCACAACGTCACACTCAACGGTATCCTCATAGGCTCCAATCTTGAAGGACACTTGCACCATGTGTTGAATCTTGACGGATCCGGAATCACTCAACCATTGCACATGGTATGGATGTGGGTGCTTGTTGAACTTCAAGTTGAGCTTGTCACAAAGTTCTTTACTCGCTAAGTTGTGGCAACTTCCACCATCTATGATGACCTTGATGGACTTTCCATTGATTCCCGCTCTTGTTTGAAACAAGTTGCATCTTTGGTCTTCTTTAATTTGGACATTGGTGGTCAAGGTTCTTGCCACAACCAATGAAGGGTTGTTGTCACCATCACAATATATCTCACTTGATTCTTCTTGCGCACTTTGCATTGTGGCAACTTGGTTCAAGGCATGGTACTCCTCTTCACTCACAGACTCATATTCTCCCATGTCATTGACAGTCATGACTTTCTTGTTTGTACACTCAAAGGATTTGTGGCCTTGTCCTCCACACTTATAGCATTTCAAGAGTCTTGTATCGGAAGAAGATCCTTGAGGTGTGGTGCTTGAAGGAGGTACTTTCTTGAAAGGTTGAGGCGCTTGAGGTGTCGATGTAGAGACTCTTGGAGGACCTCTTGTGTTTGCTTGAGGAGGAGTTTGTGCGGGTGTAGGTGTTGATGACGAAGGCTTGTTGGCGAAGAATGCCTTTGTATTGATGTATTTGAGCTCTTCAAGCACGTGACGCTCGGCCTTTGTTGCTTGATGGACTAACTCAACCAAGGTGGCATATGGTTAAACTCCACAATCTTCTTGATTGGATAGTTGAGGCCATTCATAAAGCGAGCCATGGATTGCTCGGACTCCTCAATATTGGCTCTCATCATGGATATCTCCATCTCCTTATAGTACTCATCAACCAATTTCAACCCTTTCTTTAACTCTTGCAACTTCTTGTACAAATCTCTAGTGTAGTGACTTGGCACAAAGCGCTTGTACATTGCTTCTTTCATCTCAACCCAAGTATTGATTGGTTGTTGGTGGTTGTCTAAGCGTGTATCTTGGAGTTGTTCCCACCACAAGAGGGCATAATCTTTAAACTCCATTGAAGCTAAGGCAACCATCTTGTTGTTTGAGTAATGGCGAACTCGGAAGATCTTGTCCACCTTAAGTGCTCATGAAAGATAGGCTTCTGGGTCACTTGTTCCATAAAACTTTGGCATATCAAAGCGAAGGTTGCTCAAGTTGTCATCTTCTTCTTGAAGGTTGGGAGGTGGGAATGCACGTCCACGTCTCCTTCCATTGAGTCCATCTCCATTATGTTGGTTCGACTCACTATCACTTGACTAGGAATGGTGTTGTTGGTGACGATCATGTGGATGTTCTTGACGAGGGCGAGGCTCTTGGCGAGGATGATGCTCATGGTGTGGAATTGGATTCTCCACATGGTTCCCATGGTCACGATTGTGGTGGCGTGGCCTTGGAGGATGGCGGTGTCGACGTCCTTGATCACCATAGTCATTAGCACCCGGAGCACCATTGTCATTGGCCAAGGGGTGTCGACGATCGCGATGATGAGGAGGTGGTGAAGGTGTTCGTTCACGGCATCCACCATTTGGTTGTTGTTGTTCTTGATGCGCATTGGCATTGTGCGCTCGAGGAGAAGGTGGACGTTCCACTTCATGGCGATGTCGATCATGGCGATGTCGATCATGTTCGTCGTGCCTTGGTATTTCTTGGCGACCATGTTGCGGTTCTTCTTGATGATGACCATGATGTTCTTGCCTTGGTTGTGTCGACCTTGAGGTGCTTCTTGTACGGCTTGAGCGTGACGAAGAAGAAGATCGACGTTGTGCAAGGTTGTTGAGAGCTTCGGTCGCCGTCGCCATTTGTGCGTTGAAGTTTGCTTCTTGTGCTTGAAGGCGGAGCTCATAGCGGCCTAGGCCATCACGGACAAGGTGTCGAAGACCGGCGAACTCGTTATGTGTGACATAGCCATTATCACCTTGAACTCCTCCATTGATATCATCATCCGAGTTTGAGCTTCCGTTTGTACTTCCCCTAAACATGATCTCAAGAGCAAGTGAAATGTATGGAAATGGAAGAACCAAAAAAAACTATATCCCAAGTATAAAGTGGCTTGAAGAAAGAGAATCCGATTCTAACACCCAACACACACACTTATGAGGATAGGAAGGTATGAAGTGGTAAACAAAACAAGCAAAACCGGCGAAAAGTATATTGCTCAAGGTAGAGAAAATCCACAATGACCAAATTACCAAAGAAACACCAACCACTCAAATGATGAAGAAACGCACACAAAAGTGAATGATGGGGTTGGGCGACCAAAGGGCGAGCACTCGAAGATATGCAACCTAACGAAGACTACGTGCTCAAGTGTCACCACAACACACGAAGGATGCTAGCTCAATTGCCTTTTGGTGGGCAACGTATTTGCACAAGTGTTAAACACTCACACTCACTTTGGCGGTTTAAGCTTTGTCGCAACTTACAAGAGATGATACTTGGCACTACTCATTTCTTTTTCTCTTTTTTTTTTGATTTTTGACGATGATTCCTTCTTCTTTTGCTATTGCCAAGACCTCTACACGATACACACTCGCCAATATATTAAGACAATCACTCGAATCAACACAAGTGCAATGCCTCGCAATATCAAAGAGCTAGTCCAATAGGTCAAGGTACGTGAAAGGAAGAAGGGCTCACAACGGATTACGATGTCGGGAAAATGTCGAGTCCTTGGTGTCGTCGTCGCTTGTCTTTGATGTAGAGCGTGTTCGTAGCTTCGAAACGAGCCCAATATCACTCAAAACGGATTCCGGAAACAAAAGATATGGCCAAAATCGAATTTGAAAAGTGCAGTTTGCAGGGAGGCCGGGTTCTAGGCCGGGCTGTGGCTGGAGGTTGAAAATCCGCGATTTCGGCGAAAAAACGACCCGAAAAACTTCAAATCGAAGGGGCAAAAGATGGAATTAGGCTAAGGGAACGCAAACAAAGGTGGAGGGTGTCCTAAAGCAACAGATCCGTGGACCAAAACTACCAAAAACACAACAAATCGACAGATCGACTCCATTCCATGAAAGTCTATTTTTGGTGGAAATTTTCGAATTTCTCAAAATCGAAGAAAAATTTGGGGAAATTGTGGGGGAAACAAAGACAAATCCGTGGCAACCTAGAGCTCTGATACCATATGATGTGGGTTGGTCTCGATCTTCACGGATTTGGGCGGAGGGAACGATGAACACGAAGAACACGGTGATGAACACGAAGAACTCAAGAACACAAGGGGAAAAGGTACCAACAAGATAACTAGCAAAGCATGAATTCGTCAAAAGTCAACCGGTAACAAGTCCCCGAGGGCAGCCCCCGATTCTCCTTCTCCAAACACACCTTACTCTTAGAATTGTTTCTCTCACCGGTCAATTCTACCGGTCCAATTAAGTCACCACAAGAGGAATGATTGGCAAGTAATCACAACTACAAGGAGGAGTCTTGAATCCACTAGAGGGATCTTCTCCACAAGGGGAGGCCTTGATTCATCTCCACAAGGGGAGGCCTTGATTCATCTCCTAAGAGGCAACACCATCATGGGTGGAAAAGGAGCTAAGCTCAACTCAAATCTCATCATAGTCTAACCCCAGAAAGGAAGAGGTGAAGTGCTATTTATAGTCGTAGTACAAAACGGGGCGCAGGACACGAGTGGCCGGCCTGGGAGCCGGCCTGGCCGGGCTGGAGGCTGGCCTCTCTGGCAGGCCGGCCTAGGCCGGGCTGGAGGCCGGCGGCTTCGGGAGGGAGGCCGGCTTGGAGGCCGGCTGTCTCTGGCAGGGGGCCGTCCTAGGCCGGGGTGGAGGCCGGCTTGGAGACCGGCCAGACTGGCTCCGCCTCCTTCTTCATCTTCATCTTGACGCATCCCTTGGCCATCTTGATCAATGTTTCCTCAGAGTTCTTCACGTTCCTCATAGTTGAGCACACACAAGGTATCGGTATGAAGTAGCAAACCATTCAAGAGAGTGTCAAGATCACACATAGATAGAAGTGAGTTCACCTTATCATGTAGAGCTTTGACTCGTGCTCTTGTCATTGGGCCGCTTGTTGTAGGAACCGGAGGTTGGGCTACATCAGGTTTGCTACATTCTCTCTTCTCCACGTCTGTTATTTGTTCTTCTTTGCCTCTTATTCGATTATTTGAATTTTCTTTTGTTATTTAGCTTCATTCATCTTTTGCTTTCCCTGTTCTTTTTGATTTTGTCTCTGCTTCCTTTTCGTGTGGTTTGGTTCTGCTCTCTGCTTTGTTTTTCCATCTTTTCTTTTCAAATTCCATGATCTTGCAGCTTTTTGGTTCCACTTTCTTCGTTTTTTTTTGGCTCACATGATTGCGGTGTTCTTTGCTCTTTTTTTCAGGTCGTCGCATCGCTGCAGATTGCTGCCTTAAGATTGTTGTTATTACTGGATTTGGGATTATGTTGCCTTGCTGGTAAGGTTCACAATCTGAAGGAAAAATACAATGATAAAGTTTGATCTGCAGTTTCGTGTGCTAGATGAGTTATGTGTGTCAATGTTACAGGCAGCTGTAGGTGTGACTATATGTGCTTTATATTACAGAAATTAGTTTGCTCTTGCCTAAGATAATTTAGGTGATTTTAAAGAGTGTGCCACACTTCATTTGTACTATGATTGGTCCTGATTCAGATGATTTAGTTGAAAAAATACACTGATCAAGTCAGATATGTGGTTTCATGTGCTACATCAGTTATCTGTGTGAATGTTACAGGTGGTTGCATCTGTCAGCTGCATGTGCTTTATATTACAGAAATTAGTTTTCTCTTGATTAAGATAATTTAGGTGTTTTCAAAGAGTGTGAGCTACACGTTGGACGCCAGCATTTTTGTCTGGTCCTTATTTAGATGATTTAGTGCTTTTGGCATATAACTAGACTGTGGTTTATGCTGGTGGTAGGTCCTTCAGAGTGGAAATTATATGTGGGTCGTGCATACGTCCGTGTGTAAAATTTTATTTTCTTATATTACTGGTATGTATTGCTTGGTCAAATGGTAGTCATTTAAATACCAATAAAGAGGTTTGGTTTGGTTACACAACTAAATTGGCTTATGTTTTGATTAAATGGTGTCCTTATTTTCTGGGTTTAGTGGCCTGCTGATCTATGTGTTCACATAGTTGCTATTTTTTGCGACGTTGTTTTAGTGTCCATGGTAGAAACTAATACTGAGTAGTGCTTGCATCGAGATGAGATTGTATCTTCTGGTTCTGGCCACGTGGAATTATTTAACATTTGTAATTTTGTTGTTTGGTTTAATTATGAGAACAAATATAACTTTATTGTAATTATCTTCACAGGTTATTCATCTGTTCGCTATGTCCATCTTTCTAGCTATTAGCATTGTCTTATGTACCCTGGTTCAACTCTTTCTATTTGCATCGGTTCCCCCATCCACTAATTCTTTTTCTCTTTCATTCTTAAGTATGCATCTCATCATATGAAATAAACTTTATTTGCACACCTAATACTAATGGTGTTTGGGATCAGTCAAGTATTTTGTATTTGTGCTGAAACAGACAACTGACATATTGGCCCAGAGATATATATGATGGCTCAGGAAGAAACAAGATTGGAACCTGACATCGTGTACTTAACTATAAGCTACCTTAGAGGTCATCCAAATAGTGTCCTTGGTGTAGATCCTCTATTGTTCTTTGTAACGAGTATATTCTTCATTTCCTTTTTGAGTTTCATTTGTTTGATAGAGAGCTACACCTCCTAAAAATGATCAAATGGTCTGCCCTTTGTGCCTCTTGTGTCACCCCTCAACCCCCTGTAATGTATTTCCTAAAAATAAGAACATATGTTTTATTTTGATCTTCATCTGATTTCTATTCATAGAGATCAGAACTTATGTTGTATTTGATCTTCATCTGATTTATGTCTACAAACCTTATGTATGGAAGGCAAATTTGCTTTCCTGTTAACTGACCCTAACACTTATGACAGTTATTATGGGCTATGCGCTATGATATATGTATTAATGTGTGCTTATCGAACTACCTACTATATGTTTGTGGTCCCGCTATCAAAGTTTTAACGATCTATGTGATGATTGTCGATGTTGTAATGAAGAACCTTTCTATCCTGGAGATTTATTGATGTTGCTTTGCTCTAAACCTAAAATGCTACTTCCATGTATAATAGTGATTGACTATTGTGTCATATTATGAATGTTTAGCATAGCATTTTGCAATTCGAAAATCAGTGTCCACGGCGGGTGGCGCGCGGCAAGCCGCGCCAGGCTTCTAGTAGTATTTAATGATTCCATGCATGGGAGGGAGGTAAACGCACTTGATTTGAAGGGAGGTAGGAGCCTCAGCTTTTGCCGTTTGCATGCCATTATTTTTTCTCGTGTACTGTGCTATAGCCGGGCTGCGAGCCTGCAACTGTAGCGCCCGCTGTTTTCTCTTTCCACCCTTCTCTCTCCTCTACCTCAGATTTTGCTGACGTACGCGGTGATATTTAATTTGCATTAAAGAATCCATGTAGCTCGAGAGGAACCTTCTCGATACTTGGACAAAAAATGAATTTCCCTTTCACATCATATTCACCTCTTGTGACGGGGAAATCAATGTGGCATTTCTAAGCAAGCACATGAGGAAATCAACTTATGTCCTCAGCCGGCGATGTGATCTAGGGTTCAGAGGAAACACCTGGTACGATCGATCTATATGGGGAGCGCCTAGTGGCACGGTGGATGTATCGTATCCGATGGGATTTCTCAATTCGCTCCATCGCTCACTCGATCTGCGTTTCTTTACAGCATCTCGAGAGTACCCGAATACGGGTCCAATACCACGCCGGAAGAGCAAACGGCCCACAGCTTGTCTCTGTCGCCGCAGCATCCTTTCAGGTGTGAACTTTAAATCCACTCCAATTTTCTTCAACCCATCCTTCATTGGACGCACGGTAATTGATTATTTAATATGATCCAAATACATGCAGTACTATATTACATTGCATTCAGCAACCCCGGAAAATCGATTTCAAATTAGCTTAATTATTCCATCTCCTACAGCCCTACATAGGCACGAACATAAAAAGCCGCTAGTAAGTAACAAAGAAACATGCGTGATTGAGCTCGATCGAGACGCATCTTTATCCAGGCCATCTCCATTCAGAACATGTCGGTGTGATTATCAGCAGCAGGAGCATCGCCCATTACCTTGTCCATGTCATCCGGAAACAGTGGAGCATCCAGCTTTGGAGGAGCCTGCACCACATTCATTCACAGCTAGTAAATTAGGATTCTGATTTTCTCATACGCTATACCAATTCGTTTATTTCTGGGACTCTTCGCTCAACCACGAATCAAAATGCACGTCAATTCGTCTTTACAAGAAGAAGCAAGGAATGTGTGAGAGCTACAAAGACCCAAAACAAGAAAGCAGAAACAGAAGACCAAAACACAAGAACAAATGAGAAGGAGCAGCAAATCAAGAACAGTACTACAAAACGAAACCTAGCTACTCCTAAGCTGAAGTCTTGTGCTCTGAACAACAAGATGGCAAATTATGATTGCTGTTGCTAGCTAGGCTTAATAATATAGTGTGTATTCCTTACCGTGCCGCGCACAAGAGCCCAGTTGATGCCGCAGAAGAAGGGGTGCTGCTTTATCTCATTTGATCCCTCATACGATCCCATCCTATTCGCAGGATCCCTGTGTAGCAACCTGTACATCAGCTGCCTTGCTGGAAGGCTCACCTGCTCATTCATACAGCACCCAGTCGAATAAACTTTCAGAGGCAAATATATGGTTTCTCCTTAGCAACCAAATTTTGTTTGAACAGTACAGAATATATGTTTGCTGCTTGCTTAATTACCGATATACTCGCGGGAAATCTGATGTCCTTGTGTAGGATATTGGCGAATGTCCTTTGCCTGGTTTTACCTCTGAAGGGTGTGTAACCATACAGCATTTCATACAGAAGAATCCCTGAATAACCAAATGACTTCATTAGCACCACCGTATAATATATAATATATACAACAAAACTGTATAGTTTGGTGAAAGAGCTATTCACCTAGCGCCCACCAATCAACAGCACTTGTATGGCCAGCTCCAATAATAATCTCCTGCAACACAATGATCGACATAAGGATTAAATAATCAACATCATGGAAAAACTTGGGAAGCTTGAAATTGCAAAAACGGGGAAGAATAAATAAAATGAAGAGAAAATACATACAGGTGCAATGTACTCCTCTGTACCAACAAATGAATTGGATGCTCGCATAGGTTCAGCAAAAAAGACGGGTGAACTCCTGCTTTTCCTCCTACTTTTCTTATTAGCTTCGTCTGGAAGAAATACCTACCAGAAATAGAAAATATAATTACTTCACCTCACATAACCTATGAAGATACTGAAGTCAACTTTCCCTTTTTGGGCCAGCAACACATACAAATATAGGAATGTTTTATGATTTTTTTAAAATTTGTGTCTTTTTACCTGCGGTCTGCAAGATGTCAGGCATGACAAATCGAAGTCTGTCAAGGAGATGTGCCCGTCTCTATGAAGTAAGATATTCTCTGGCTTCAAGTCTCGGTAGATTATTCCTGAAGATAAATAATATTAAATAAGAGGAAACACACCACACTGTAAGCTGTAGAATTCTCAGCTGTATTATAAGCAATAGAATGTGATAAGTTGTCAAAAAGTGCCAGCTGTTCTTTTATATCGGTAAGGAAACACAATCAAGTTTAAGGCCTTACTGACGTGCTACAAGGGCTAAATCCTTACTGAAGGCTTGCATTGGAAAGGTGGACGTAATTAGCAACTGATTAATGCTCATAGGTAGCATAATCAAAGAGAGTTACATAGTTTTCATGTGCACACACTCAGATAGCAGCATGCTGTGTGGTGTGTGTATATACCTTGGCAATGCAAGTATTCGAGTGCGATGACAACCTCAGCAGCATAGAACCTGTTCCAATCATGAAAAATTCTTATATTCTACAACATTTAGATTGGACAAAATCACAAAACATTGAAGTAACACGGCTGCGACTGTGATTAGTGGCATATGTTGTTACTTCAACCGAAATCATGCAAATCACCAAAAATAAACATTTCAAATTATGACCTGACTGCATCTTCCCGCAGAACCTTTTGAGGTTGTCTATCTAGGAGGAGAAAGAGCTCCCCGCCCGGGTAGTAGTCTGTAATGAGACATATATGTGTCTTTGTCTGCAACATGAGCAGAAAAAAAGGTTACTCTCTAGACGAAAATGAAAAGTCATGGTGCCAATGAAATTAAAATAACCCGTTCATAACCCCAACCCCACCCCCTCTCCAAAACATGATAAAAAAGATATTGGATTGCAATTCGGGGCTTCTATAATAGGGTTTAACAAAGTAAAAAGGACCTAGTTTGTTTGCTCTCAAACAAGATTAAATTAATACTATAACCCAAATTACAGATTGGACGTCTATGCAGAGTCTCAAACCCTTGAGAACAATGCATTAATAACATCTAAGAGGTTCTAAACTGTTGGCTTTAAAACAAAACTAACATAACATTGACAAGGATTACATGAGCCAATCGATATAGTGCTATTTCTAACAAGGCATAATGAGACTGGAAGAACCTCAAGAGACTTCAGTGTCTATGTCGGGATGCTAGGAATTAGACAATCTTACTCATCAAGATGATTACACATGAACAACTACTCGGCTATGTGTAATAAGTTCGCTACCTTATATTGATGTAACAAACCTGAAATGATGCGTATAATGTCGGAAGGAATGGGTGGTCCAACATATCAAGGATTTGTCGTTCAGCAGTAGCTCTATGGACCTAGAGGAATTACAATGTTAGCAGAAACATGAATCACTGGCCATAAGTAAACCGTAGAAGTGGACTACATTTTCCTATGATATTGAGTGTTGCTAATTTGCTATAGTTTCAAAAGGTGAAAGAAGTCATACCTTATTGCGGTTAAGCATGACGCTTTTATCCATAGCTTTCATGGCAAAGTATTCACCTGTGTTTAACAACTCCACCAAGTGCACGCTGCAAGTTCAATAATAATACACATGGTTTACCATTTCAAATTGCTAGTGACAACGGAACTCAAGCAGTGCAAGTATGCAAGATTAAGGTATTTCTGTTTCAAATAAAATATGATAGGATATACCTTCCAGTGTCACCAGATCCCAAAGGTTTAACAGGCCTGAAATGTTTCAAATCAATGTTTTCTCCACCCTCAAGAACCTACAAAAGAAGTAACATGATCATCGCTGAGAAAATGTCATATGTATGTCTCAAACGATCTCCTGGTCTTCAGTCTTCACAATATAGAAATACAATAGACATATAATCACTGTTCTCTAATGGTTACTGCATTCTACAGCGAAATGCATGGTAAATCACTCTCTTAAGTTTTTTCATAAAATGAGAATACCGAAGAGTAACTAGGTATGTATTTCCATTAAACACATGAGAGGCACCCAAATTTCTAGTTTCTTTATATAAACTTTTCATCTACTGAGCCTAAAGTGACATGTAAAAGGAGTTTGGTAAACTATATCATACTTTTTGGATGGCTCTCCATGATGCAGAATCCTTCATATGTGGCTTTGGTAAAACTACTTTTGAGTGGTTGGCCCACAAATCCTCCGGTCTCTGGAAGCAATGGATGACTGTCAGAACTGCACACACAAACTTGTTTGATGAACTAAAGAAATAATGGTTTGGCCTTACCAAATTAGCATCTGGAAGTTCTTTTGCAGCCTCATCAATATTTTCTGCAGTTTTCTTAATCTGTCACATGAACAATTCAGGTCAGTTATTAAACAACATATGCTTTAAGAGAAAAAGACTTTAAAATTTAAGGTACATGGCAAATTAAGTGGTTAATATAGTTTATGCAGACCAAAACAATATAATTTTGTAAAGAACTTCATCATATCATGTTTCTCACAATTGACAGAATAGAATGTTAACTACGAATACCCTAAAAAATGTTAACTACGAAGACTAACATAAAAATTCACAAGTTTACTGGCAGTTGGTGTTTTTTTTTTTTGCAAGTTTTGCACTCCAAATTGTCGGTGCTGGTTTGTAAAATACTCCCTCCGTCCTAAAATAACTGTCTTAGATTTATCAAAAAGTGAATTTATCTAGACATGAAACAAGTATAGATACATTCACTTTTGGACAACTTTGAGACACTTATTTTGGGACGGAGGGAGTAGTAGCTATTGACGATAAATCCATCTACTTTGTTGCTTTCTAATAGCATATATATATATACATGCACATAGTTTTTTAAGTACAATGGACACGAACCAGCATGACTCCATCTCTCTCAGCAGCATCTCGGACATGCTCCGTTCCATCCAACTGAACTCCAATAAAGTACTGGACATCTCCCTGATCAACAGCCAAAATTGATGCACCTCAAATTACATGCAAAAGAATTACCACTCAATTATACGGAATCAGCTAGAGAACATTTGTCGTATGACGCCCATTATTATAGTACCTTCTGATCACGCATAGGCTGCAAGTGAAAGAGGTTCCAGAACTTTTTTCCTGTAGAAGTGATGCATGACAGTAAGTAATTTTAGCTGGATTGGTTGCCATGATGGGATATATTTAAACACAAAAATAGTTACTAGTAACTGACACAATGATACTGTATATGAGCCACACATTTGGAAGAACAGAAATTGGATGATACTCTTGCAAAGCATGTGAAGACTAGCGTACCACTCTTTGTATAATTAATCAGCTGAACAGTAACCTCTGTTTGGTTATCTATGGCATCTCTGATTTTCCTCACTGTCGCTCGGTCAGTTTCAGGACCTTGGAGAAACCTACAAAGAGGATCCAGGCAAGGAACATGAAAGTGATGCATTAGTCTTTTGCATGAAACAGTAGCTTATACCAATCAACAAATGTGCAGAGCAAATAAAAGTTCAATATCAGGATTTTACTGCACTGTTCAACAATAAATCTACAAAGAGCTAAATTTGCTAAAGATTAGAAAAACCTTGCCAGTGAAATTGTGCAATAAGTTTCTAAGTTGAGACTGTCATTCACCTGCAGTTTCTTCCCAATATTTCTTCACGGCTGTATTCTGTCAACTGCAGGAAACTATCGGATGCAAATATCTGAAACATCGATAAAAGAATGAACATGCATTCAAGAAATTTCATATCTATATAAACAAAAAGATGAGTGGAGTAAGAGGTACAGGAGCTCCCTCATGAATCTTACAATGGGATTATCTGGCAATCTTGGGTCAGTAATGACAAAGTTCTTCTCAATACGTTCGAGGGTAGTAGCCAAGTCTATACCCCTTCTCATTTCTTTCCTCCTTAGCTCATCATCAAAGCTCTCAGGTCTTTCGTCGTCACTGTCAGGTAGCGGATCTTCATCCCTCGGTTTTAGCATGTTCTTTTCTACATTTCCCTGGCCCATACCAAGTAAACTGCACATACAAATTCAATAAGAAAAAAATAAAATAAATGACATTGAAATGCACAACCGAACTAAAAAATGAGTTATTGCCGTTCTACCAGTTAACTTGTATCAACCTGCTTACCTCATAAGTGAAAACATACTAGATTTCCTACTTCTATTGCCTCTTTCAGGAACTTCACTAATCTTTTGCAGTGAGCTTCTTGCACCAGTGCGTGAGTTACGTCGAGATCCACTTTCTGAGCTTCTCTTGCCAGGACGATCACCCGCCAACACACCTACTGATTCCTGGGATTTTCTTTTGAATGTGCTATTAGTTGATTCTGACAACGAGCGTGGATTTTTGAGAGCCAACAGAAGCTCAGACACTGAGCTACGGGCCTGATCCTTCTGCCTGGCTGCACACATATGTTTTTCTTCAGTTTGAGACCAAATGAATTACTCCCTCCGGACCACAAAAACGGTCGGACAAAACGTACTAGCACAGTACAAAAAGTGTACACACCGGCGACTCATATTTCGGATCGGAGGTAGTACTGTAAATGGCGAAACCTGCTAGCTAGTAGCAAATCTTCTATGCCAAAAAAAAAAGTATTACCATCATATTTGATGAGTGACTCGGGCAGGCCATTTGGACGAACGACCGTATCCTTGTTCCCTTCAGTGTACTTACTCACTTCCACTTGCATCCTGGGATAGAAACAAAAATGGTAAAATATCTCTTAAATGTGGCACTCGTGTAAGGGGAAAGAAGAAGGAAGGGGTAGCCGACCCTATGAACTTGAGGACCTTGCCATCCTCATCCTTGATGGGGGCAATGGTCAGGAGGTTCCAGAAAGCCGTGCCGTCCTTCTTGTAGTTGAGGACACGGCCGCAGTAGTTTGATCCATCTGCTAGAGCCTGCCTGATCTTCGCAATCTCCGCCGGATCAGTGCCGGAGCCTTGGAGGAAGCGGCTGCACAACGCAATTGCCAGATTCCATTCCATCGGTTTGTTAACTTGTGCAGAATGTCATTTGGTGAAACAAAATGAAGGGGAATGAAGATTTGTTACCAGTTCCTTCCGACGACCTCCTTGGAGGTGTATCCGGTCATGTTGAAGAAGCCGGCGCTGGCGTACATGATGGGGTGGCCGGGGCGGCTGGCGTCGGACACCACGAACGTCTGCTGGAACGCCGAGAGCGCGGCCCGGAGCTCCTCCGAGACCCGGGGGATGGCACCGGCGACGGCCTTGTCGTCGGAGCTGCTGCGGGCGGAGCCGCCGCCGCCGGAGGAGCGGGCGGACACGCCCTGGGGGCGGCCCGTCTGCTCGTTGGTCTGGAGCACGAGGCCCCACTCCGCCGCCCGCTGCGTGGCCTTGCCGACATCCTCGATGCCGCCCGCTACTTCCTCGATAAACGGGGAGGCGGACCTGGCGGCGGCGGGACGGAACGCGGAGGGGGATTCGACGGCGGAGGAGGAGGGGTTGAAGACCTCGAGCGAGCCACGGGAGTCGCGCGGCAGCTGCTGCTTCGGCCGCTGAGGTTTCTCATGGCCGCCGCCGCCCCCTGAACCTGCACCCACCACCACCACTTAGCATCAGCTAACTAGGTATACTCCACTACAGCAAATCGTCAGAAATTAGAAGAAGAAGCATTTTTGCCCGCCAAAATCGTCGATCAAACAATTAAAATGCTCGAACAAAAATAGTTGAGCATACTTTTAGGATACTGCAGGTTGATCATTCAGAAATTGATCAGTCGATTCTAGCGCTTCTGAGTTATCACGAACTGAACCGGATCAACTAGCAAAACGTATAGTAGTGGTTAGGAACTTAAGATGAGCAGCTATAATCAGTACTGTACAGATAGAAACATGACATGCACTTGTTCACACACTATATATAATCCATTCATACAGGGGTGCTGTTATCCGGTGGAGATCGACACTTGTTCGTGGATCCTTGAATTGGTGGTTCGATAGAAAAGGGCGGCACAAAAGGCTACTGATACGGATACAGCAAGGGGACGTATATTTTCCTGCATGTTCAGAAAGTTTCAGGGGAGAAAACAGGCATGGAATTCGATTCTCTGTCGATCTGGATTCGCTTTATGTACTGACCATTTGATTCAGATGCTACAGTGTCGATTTTCTCACTACTTGACGAGATATTTTCTGTAGAGCTAGACAGCCATGGACGTCCTATTCCGGCCAAGTCGGCTGCTACTGCAAGTTGGACTGTTGGAGCGTAGCGACTAACTAGAGCATCAGTACTACCTCCGTTCCACGTTATAAGCCGTTTTGGCCAACTGTTTTACCTAGTCAAAACGGCTTACATTATGGAACAGACTGATAAGTAGAGAGCTACTCCCTCCGTTTCAAATTAATTAACACACATTTGGTTAGAAAGAGATGTATCTAGACACTAAACAAGTATAGATACATCTATTTTTGGACAAATACAAGTTAACTAATTTGGAACGGATGGAGTACGTTGCAACTGTGCATCTGTATATCTAATCTGTACTTTTTTAGACTTAATCTGAACTGTTAGTAGGAAGTAGCAACAGCAAGTGGAGTGCAAGTCAGGTAAAAGGTGAAAGTGATCACGGCGAGAGAAGAGCAGGTAGTAGCATAGTAGCGTCCACCAGCAAGCAAGGCCAGCCTATCTAAAAGGGACAGGCAGCGTTGAAGGACAAGTGTGTGTCTCATTCGCATCCTCATCCATCCAAGTTCAATCAATGAGCTCAAGATGAAGGATCGGTTGATTCAGGACACGGAATATCTTGATCCTCATTCCCTCAGCCTCAGGTCATCACACCTAATCAGGCAATTAGCGTTGGAGTTCCACTTGTCCTGAATTCGTTCGTTTGGTTTCGTTACTACCAAGCATATTGCCATATAAATCACAATAGAAATAAACTATGCATGCATGGTTCTCAAATTATAATCAGATGGTCTGCTCTACTCTAGTTTTTTTTCATCTACGTAATTCAGCCCGAACTGTTAGTCCACTCGTTGTGGACTTGTGGTTAACAGACCTTGCAAAAAAAAAAACTTGTGGTTAACAGCAAGACTGTGCGGGCAATGACGGATCTCTATTCGTCTCCTTGTTGAAGGCATTGTCTGGAGTTTAGTCAGACTTTCTTCGGGGTGAAAACCCATGATCGATGATCACGCGACGATGGTGTTTGTCCACTGTTCTCTTCTTGGAGGCGTCGTTGTTGGAGAACCTTTTTTACAGTCCGGGTGTGGCCTATGGTGGTGGTAGTTCCTGCTGCTTCGCTGATTGTTCGGTGGGTTTTTTCTTTTTCTTTATTTTTCTTTTGGCTGTGTGCATCCTTAATGTCTTGTTTGACATTATATTGTTGCAAAGGCTGGGTGTAATTGATATCTTCTTGTTATTTATATATTCGTTTTATCTAAAAAAAGCAAGACTGTGCGGCTACACTGAAATAGTCTTTTTAGCCATGTAGGAGAGCTACATGTGTGGGTACAGTGAAATAAGCAGTAGAGTAAAACTAGAGGCGGAGAGAGTGATCGAGCTGAGTCAGTGGATTCTCAACCGCGTGTGCGCAACTAAACTGAGCTAAGGATGAAGGAACAAAAGAGCCAGTGACTTACTAAATTCAGGAACAGTTGATGCGAAATTGATTAGTCGAAAGAATTGGACGCATGTCGCAGGGGATCGGAGGAGTACATATGGAGACTACTCTCTCTCAGAGGAGTAACTAGCTAGGCGCGGAGGTTCTAGTTCTAGCTCGAAGACTCAAGTTGGAAGAATGGTGAAGCAGTGACGGTATGGTTGCGGTGCGGCATGTACCTTTGGAAGCCATTAATGTGAAGCTTCAGCTAGCTCCTCCTTGCTTGGCGTGCGCGCGGGCGCGTGATCCAAGAAACCAAAACGCACGTAGTACCTCAGCTCGTCATCTCATTGTATTTATCTGGCTAGGTAGCTAGTACTAGTGCAGAATGGAATAATCTACGAGAGATGAAGAGGTTGAGAAGGCGAAGAGCAGCTCTGCGAGAAGCGGTCTGTACTACAGTAGATGCTGAGATTGTAGGTACGTATATGCTCGCTCAGAAGACCGCGCGGCATGGTCGTGGAGGAAGGAATTGGGGGGCGCTGGCACCGCTACTGCTGCCATCATGGGCCAGTTGTTCGCCGAGGAGACGACGACGGCCTGGGCCCGGGGTGCCGATCTGGCTGTGTATCCCACTCCCTTATCTTCGCTACATTTAGCTAGCCGATCCATACGGCGTATGCTAGAGGAGGGGGACAAGAGCAAGCGGCTGACAGAGAAGGCCGAAGAGGGAAGGATCCACGCCGATCGCTGTCGCTTTGTTTTGGCGGTTAGGGTGCAGCCAATCACGATCAGACCATGCTTCCTTCCACACTCTGTCCAACCATCCATCCCCATGCATCCATCCTTCCATCTTACATGATCAATCTCCCGATGCAAGAAAAAATAACAGGGCTGTTCAGCGTAAAACGTGCAAAATCGCAGTCAGTTCGTCCTTTCTTTTTCTGGGAATATGATAATACCCTAGTACAGAACACTAAAGCATGTGACATCGAAATGAAACTGAGAACCAAACTGAAACTTGAGTCTGACATCAAACTATTACCAGCCTAGACAGGACTTCGAACGATCAGAAGTTGGAGGAATATTGCACGATGTCAGGAGATGAGTGGGAACTTCCCTAATTTCCTTGTGAGCTTTGTTGGAAGGGAAGCGAATGAAGCAACGCATCGCTGTGTTCACCAGGCGAGTGACACTGGCCGTAGATGCTTATGGCTAAACTGTATCCCTTCTTTTCTTGCTGTCACTCGTCAGCATAATTGTAATCCACACCAATGATCAATAAAGCTCATTGAATCGCAAAAAAAAAGAGATTTAGTGCTAAACTCAAAGAATACATGCTGAGTTATATTCAGCTTAGGTAACAGTGAAAAACAAAACCGGGATAAATTGACGCCTACCAGGCCAACATATAGTTTCAGATATTCAGCATCTATCCGTCAGACATACAGCTTCAATAACTCGAACTAGCAAAACAGCAAAAGACACGCAAGGTATGAGGCAGCACAAAGTCCACCTCCTCACCCAACACGTATTGGAAACCTTCTCTACATCTGATTTTGGCATGGTGGCCCTCATCTCCAACTGTGGGTAAGCATTCACAACAGGCAGTCTCTCGATGTTCAGATCAGTCGTCGTCTGTGTCATCTGTCTTCTGCTTCTTCCACTTGTAAGCAGCTTCCAATATCTTGAGGTTCGGTGCCAGTGCAACCTCATCAGGGAAGATATAATCAATGTACTCCTCATACCTAAGGTAGAGAAAATGATACGTCAGTATTTTCTAAATTCATGGAAACTACACAAAAATGTATTATCTCAAAACATGCTAGCTATTTTCTCCCGATCTCAAATTTCTTAACTGAACTTGGATCGCATGTCGCTACATAGCACAATAGACATGGCAAGCCACCAACATCAAAAAATACAGTACCAAGAATAAAGAACTGGGTAAAGGGCATACGCAATATTGGAGCCATCATCTGAGGGGAGTGGTCTCTTTCTCTTCACTTTCCTTGGCGCCTTCTTCTGCACTAATGTGACATCACCAAGATCACCAAAGCTCAACTCCTTCTTGAGCCATTCTTCCAAGAGCATTGCTCTTTCCTCCTTTAGCTCTGCAGCATTAGTCCTGAAGTAGTCGAATGCCCTTTCAAAGACAGCTGGCCAGCATAACACAACAATGTCAGATTCAGTGCACAATGAATCGGAAAATGAACATAAATTTATAGCTGCCCAAAGTAAGTTCAATAGCTCATTACTCACCTCGACACCTCCGGACCCGCTCGCTCTGCTGTTCCTGATAAACAGCATCATTCTTATTCTCCTCACGTCCACTGTCTTCTCCCAAGGCAGCTGAGGCCTCAAATTCAGCATAGCTGATCCATACCTTCAAATGCTTTGTTCTATCAAGCAGTCTCTCGTAGAGTTCCCTTGCTCTATCAAATTCATCTTCATCAATTTCGAATTGCAAGTATTCCTGTAAATTATAATGAAGAAAAAGAGTCAGTAAGCCTCCCTAATAACAAAAATGAAAGCAGTGTCAAATTTCCAGTGAACTTGGAAGTAAAAGGCAGTAAAATGATTTCAGTAATCAAATGCATGAATTTTCAACATGTTTGAAATGTACACAGTAATAAATAACAAGGATCAATGCTTCATATAGCTATAGATTAGCTGTAGGCAAAAATTCCTAAGCAAATGGCTGACGTTATTTAGATGCATTATTTGGACACGTAAAACAGAATATATCAGATGATAGCCCATTGGGTTATTTTTTTTCCTTAAAAACTGGCGCTAAGGGATCACAAGCACACAATAGCACAAGGTGTGTGTTCCATTGGCTATCTGCTCTACAAGGGAGAAGACTGAAGAGTACAAGTCAATAAAGTCCCACCTCGACGTACACAAAAGGGACCTCAACTATGATGATTCTAAGCATTGTCCAGCAGTAGTTTAAAAAATAAGTTACATTATAGAACTCTGAGGACAAAGGTTGAAGAAGCTTGGTTTAAAGGTCTTTACTACTACCTCATACCTTTTAGTGCCAAGATATAATGCAAAGAAAGCAAAGGTCCAGAGTAAATCAATTAACACTCGCAAGTCGAGTTGTAAGAAAAAACAGCAAAGGTTCAGTTTTAAGAACCAGGAAATGGAACAAAAAAATGAGTATTGACTCCCTTTTACATGATATAAACTAGTTCAGGTAACCCTCCAAACAGTGCAGAGCTCAACAACACACCCAACAAAGATCGATATCTCTACTCTCTATGTAGCAGATTAGCATGTTACAAATTAACCATCATGATTAACCATCATTTCAAATTATGAACACAGCCGGTCAATAATAGCCAAATACTTCCATGCATAAAAACTGATATTAATTAGATATATAAGCAGATCAAACATCAAAACAACATTAAGACAGAGCTTCATTAGCATTTATTTGAGGAACAAGAATGCATAGGGAAGCATATTCAATACTGCTGCTCCACAAAACGTAAATGTGGATCAATTAAAAGGGCAGCAAGGAAAACATACCTTCCATAGAACCTCAGGAGTATCAAGGGCTGGCTGAGCAATAGCAAGTTCATATATTGATCGAGCACGATCTGTCTCGCTAAGGTTCTTTTCCAGTTCTGCATACTTCCTCCATGCATAACAGTTTGCTGGAGACCATTCAATATACTTCTCATACAGAGTCCGGCAGCGGTCAAAGTTGCCAAGATAAAGCTCGATCTCAATGTATTTCTTAAATATTTTTCCCTTTGGAGCCATGCCGATGGCATTACCGAGAATCTGCCGTGCAGCCTTTATGTTCTTTTGCCTTATCTCAAACTGCGCTGCCATGAGCCACAACTTAGCGAAAGTAAATTTCTTGTGTGGAATGAGTTTCAGACACTCCCTATAAACCTCTCGGGTTCTGTCCGTATCCTGTGCATCAAGTTCCTCATACAAAGCATAATTAATCCAAAGGTATATGTACCGCTGCCAGTACCGCTTCTCGTCTGCAGGGGGAACATTAGCAATGGCCCTCTCATACACATCCCTGATCCTGTCCTTATTCCCAACACTCTCCTCCAGCCTGATGTAATCAAACCATGAGTCATAATTGAGCGGGTTTTTCCTCACCTCATCTTCATACTGGAATCTTCTCTTGCCAACAATGGCATCCTCAATCCCCTCACGGTCACCAAATTGTTTCTCAAAAGCCAGGAACTTCCTGTAAAGATCCTCAGCCCTGGCCTTGGGCACCCTATCAAGCGCATACTTGTATATCGCACGAGCTCGCTCCACCTCCCGGGTTTTTTCTTCAAACTCAGCAAAAGCTACAAACAACACCTCTGCATCTTCATCATCCACAAGCAGGTCAGCTGCACGCTCATATACATGACGTGCTCGCTCTACTTCCCCACGCTTCATCTCAAACTTCGCATATCGGATGAATGTATCGGGCCGTGGATGCTCAGCTACAAACCGCTCATAGATTCCCCTAGCTCGCTCAACCTCCCCATAGCGCAGCTCAAATTTGATGTACGAGTTCCAGCCAGCAATGTCAGGACGCCATGACATCCAGCGCTCAAAGACCTGGCGAGCATTGGCGACAGCGCCAAGCACCTCCTCCATGTGGATATACTTGTACCAAAGCTGGTCGATGCGGGGGAGGAGCGAGACAGCACGGTCCCAGACGTTCCTGGCATGGTTGACATACCGGTTGCGCATCTCGAACTCGGCATACTTGAGCCAGAGCGTGTGGTCACGGTGGGCGACGTCGAGGGCACGCTCGTAGACGGAGCGAGCCCGGCAAAGTCCTTCTGCCCCTCCTCCCAGCGGGCATACTTGACCCAAGCAGAGACGCTCCAGCGGACGCGGCGAATGAGGTCCTCGAACCTCTTGCGCTCGCGGAGCCGGTAATCCGCGAGCTCGTGGATATCGGTTATCTTCTGCTTGGGCGGGCGGATCTCGGGCTCCTGCCGCTCCCGGGCCTCTCGGAGGATCTGCTCCGCGGTAATCTGGACCCCCGCGGGCGTCTTGTTCTTCACCCGCGTCGCGCGGGGTAGCTTGACCTCCGTGTCGCGCTTCGTGAGGAAGCCGAGGCTCGCGTCCGGGGCGGGCGGCGGCTGCGCTTGGTCGGCGCTGCCGCCTCCGCGGTGGTGAGCGCCATGGCGGCTGGTGTCTGTGCTAGGGTTAGGGTTTTGCGGGGAGGAGAATAAT
Organism: Poa pratensis; assembly: GCA_947311845.1. NCBI lineage: Eukaryota > Viridiplantae > Streptophyta > Magnoliopsida > Poales > Poaceae > Poa > Poa pratensis. The sequence goes on along the minus strand of CAMZMU010000097.1, from coordinate 32,885,035 downwards.
GATAGGAGGAAGAGACAAGGGACAGGATATAGTTGAATAAAGGTTCGCTGTACGCCCCGACGGCGCCGAGGCGGACCCGACGCCGGAGTAGGGCGGGCGGAGGAAGGCGGCGCGTGGGGCGGGGGGAAGGAGCGAGGCCGAGTGGCGCTCGACTGGATTTGGGGTTCGATCTAGCCCCGAACAGGCAGGGGTTATCTGCAAAACGATTTTGCGTGTTCGTGTTGGAATTTAGCACGAGGACATGAATACGGATTTGAATATTACGAGTACTCGAATACGCAGAAAAAACTAAATTTGGAACGAATAGATGTAGGATTCGCAAAAAGAAACGAATAGATGTAGAATAAAATCGGAACGAATACCCGTTCCTAAGTTCAATCCATATACAGTATGTTTTATCTAAGTTATATATTGTCGGAAGATTTTTATTTGTAACGATGCTTACAACATTTGACATGTAAACGTCAGAATTATTTCCTCACAAAATATGTCCGAATTTTTGGCAGAATTTTCACGGCTTCTGCAGTTTCAACCAAGTGTAATACTCTAGAAGCTTATGCATCAATTTTGCTGATTTAGTAATTCGTCGACACCGTAGTCTCACACTTTCAATATAAACTTAGCCTACTTATGGTGTAAAGTCAATTTATATCACTCTAACCAAACAACCCTAATAAGCATGAGTCGATATCCTCTATCACCCCCATCTAATTTCGAAAGGTGTGGTAACCCCATAATTTTGTATAGTTGTGTAGGTTTATAGTTTTTTTTTTGTCCTTGGCAATGATGATGACAGAGGTGACGTCGTGCGGAACTAGTGTGGGCCCGATATTAGGGAGCTAGCGGTGTCTTGATTCTCTCATTCCATCTCATCGTCAACATCTTCTTCTCCTTCCGATGTCAGCAGTCTGCGTCTGAGGGTGTGTGTCATGCCATGGCCGTGTAATGGTCTTAAGTTGCTTACCTAGCATCCCTCTCGACATACTTAATTGAGAACGAAATAAAACTAGTCGATAATCTCCATTTTCATCTAAGATAGGCGTCACAATAGATTTTTTTACCATGGCGCAAAGACTACAGGTTGGCATCCTCTAAACAATCCACTTTGATACCAGCATGCGAGAATCCCTTTAGTTTTGTGAAAATGACACTATCCCGAAAGACCATGATCTCGATAGTAAGTGGACGAGTCACCATGTTGAAGGGTTTACTTCAAGCACCCAAGAAGGAGACATGGGACCCCCAACCGCCACTCTTGTGAGCATCGACGTCTATTACGCATTTGGTATTAATCTTCATCCGCCCTGAATCAGGCGGACGCGAATGAGACATCTCCCTTTCACACTTTTCACCGTGTTCATGGTTGAAGGCTTTATGGTCATGTTTCCATTGGTTTCTAGCTGAACAAATGACATGCATAATAGTGATAATTCTGCACCTATCTTTACTAGGTAATCTTATTTTGCACAATGTCTTGCCCATGTGATCAGATAAAGAATATCCTGAGCAGCTTCCTTGTGTGAAAGTGAAAGGACAAGGATGTCGCCTAGGGGGGTGAATAGGCGATTAAAACTTTTCCAGTTTAGCCTTGATAATTGCGGAATAAAACTAGGTGTTTAAATTAACAATCAAATAACCTAAATACTAGGCTCACCTATGTGCACCAACAACTTATGCTAAGCAAGACAAGCAACAAGGTGATAGCAATATAGAATACTTCAAGCACGAAGGCTATCACAATGTAAAGTGCATAAATAAAGAGCTCGGTATAGAAATAACCGAGGCACGCGGAGACGAGGATGTATTCCCGAGTTCCTCCTTTTTAGGAGAGTACGTCTCGTTTGAGAGGTGTGAGCCAGCACAACAGGTCGGTCTCAACGCCACAAAGGCTTCACCTTCTTCTCCGATGAACCGCACCACAAAAGGTTTGGTTCACCTTCCACTATCGGAATCCTTCGAGGCGGAATCCGAAGCCTTTACAACAACAACCCGGGGCACAACCCACAACTGGATTGGGGGCTCCCGGATGGCTAAGAGTGACCACAAAAGGTCTCAACCACCACAAAGGCGTCTAGAGTCCAATGACCCAAGAGTAACAAGCTCACAAACTTTCAACTTCCATGAATCTTCGTGGAGAGCACAAACCGATGCACAATGCAGTGGCAAGAGCACAAGTGCTCAAATCCTTCACTCTCCAATTCCAACAAAGCAACAAATGCTTATGGGGGAATAAGAGAGGAAGAACAAAGGAGGAGAACACCAAGAACTTCAAGATCAAGATCTACTAGGTTCCCCTCACTTAGAGGAGAGATGGATATGTGCAAATGTAGATCTAGATCTCCTCTCACTTTTCCCTCAAAGATATGCAAAAATCGTGTAAGGAATTGAGAGAGAGGCAAGCTTTCCAAGGTCAACAATGGTGGGACAGAGAGAGAGAGAGAGAAAAACGTGCTTGGCAAAGCTGCTGACTTTGGGGAAGAAGGGGCCTTTTATAGGTCCCCACGAAAAATAGCCGTTGCAGAAAACAGGGGCCGGAATATCCGGCCTGGAAACAAAAGGTCCGGCCCAAAGGTCCGGTTTTGATAGAGGCTCGCACTCGGGGCTCGAAGAGAGCTAAAAACACTTTTTAGGGCCGGAATATCTGCCCTCCGGAATATCCGGTCCAACAAGACCCGGATATTCCGGTTTTGACAGAAACAGTAAAACTAAAACGGCAATAACTTTTTCATCCGGACTCCGTTTTCGATGATCTTGTGCTCGTTGGAATCGCAACGAAGAGCTCTACAAGATCATGCAGAGAAACATCATAGTCCATCATGTGAGGAGAAACCACAAGAGGAGAGTTTGACCTCTCTAGAAAAGATAAACCGGTAAAACCTCCAACATCAAAAACATGACAAGATATTCATATGAAATCCGTTTTTGATGAACTAGAGCTTGATATGGAGATGAACAAAAGCTCTAAATCCTCACATGGATAAAAGCCAAATAAGAACCAAGAAAGATGATATGCCAAGTATGCAAAGATTTGAGCTCTTCACAAAGATGCGATCAAGTTACTCACTTGAGAGCCACTCTTGATAGTACGCCGTTTATCCTATAACCCGGTCTCCCACTAACACCATATGAGACCGGTAAAATAGAAACCCTATCAAGATCATACCTTTGCCTTGCGCATTCCACTTGAGCTAGATGATGACGATCTTGACTCCCTCAAGTTGGAACATCTTTCTTGATTATGCTTGCTAGCACATGCTTGATGAAGACTTCTCCAAATACTCTCCCATACTCCATTATGGGAGAGCCTCGCTGATGTAATGCGCCCTACACATGACACGCCAAGTGGCCCAATGACAAGAGCATGAGTCAAATCTCTACATGATAAGGTGAACTCATTCCTATCTATGTGTGATCTTGACACTCCCTTGAATGGTTTGCTACTTCATACCGATACCTTGTGTGCTCAGCTGTGAGGAACGTGAAGAACTCCGAGGAAACATGGATCAAGATGGCCAAGGGATGCGCCAAGACGGGGAAGAAGAAGGTGGCGGAGCCAATCTGGCCGGCCTGTAAGCCGGCCTCCAACCCGGCCTAGGCCGGCCCCATGCTAGAGACAGCCGGCCTCCAGCCCGGCCTAGGCCGCCCCCCCAGCCAAAGCAGCCGGCCTCCTGATACGTCCAAAACGTATCATATTTTTGATTTTTCATGCTACTTTTATGCTTCTAGCACTTGTTTTTATAATATGTTTATTATTTATTTGGACTAACCTATTAATAGTTGCAAAAGTGCACAATGTTCTTGTTTTACACTTTGGTGTGTAGGAATTATCAAGAATAGAAGAGGAAATCTTGTTGGAGTCGAATTGGGACTTTCCTGAAATCTGTCTGAAAACTATTTTCGAAGATGGACCCGTTTCGGCCCGAAGCTGACTTTCAAATGGAAAAAGTCTAGTCGCAAAAATTGCAGTGAATTTTCTGCCGAACGATCTGGACTTAAAATTCGGCCAATCGGAGTCCGGACGCTCCAGATATCGCCGTCCCACTGCAACCCTAGATGGGATGACGGGAATCCGAGAAGCTATATAAAGGGAGGAAACCTAAGTCGTGGCCACACCCCATACCCACGAATTTCCAGCCACCAAAGCCACGTTTTTGCCTCCCCATGGATCCCATCTCCATGGGGGAGGGATCCCAAGAAGCCATGAAGGAAGGGGGCTAAGGGGCGGCGCATCCCCTCCATGCCGGCGGTGCGGGAGGAGTTCCCCGCGCCACCGCCGGCGCCGCCCTACGCTCCTCGCTGCCCCCTCCGCCGTCTTCACCGCCATCTCCACCGCCAATTCCTCCTTGTATACAGTGGTCCATCCTCCCACAAACCTCTGTACCGCTCTATGTAAACATGGTGTTTGATGCTATAATTTATTATCCTATGATCTACGTCATGTTTCTGTAGTTTATTTGTTCTTGGATTGAATGGTTGAATGTCTTTGGTTCATTATAGTTGTATGTTGATATGGTACTGTCCTTTGGTGTCCATTATATTTGTGCGCGCATGGAGCAACATCATAGGGTTGGTAGTATGTGTAAAGGAAGGGGGTAGTCCTGCCGGAGTGACAGAAACCTGAGGAGTCAAACCGTGAGTTGCACGTATGGGAGTAAGAGGACCATGAACTTAAGGCTATGGTTGGGGAAATCTTAATGCATTGTTAGTATTTACGGATGTTTGCTAACGATCCAATCATATAGTATGTGTAATCACAAGTAGTTGAGTGCACATATATTAGCCTCTCCCACATAGAAAACTGCATCGACGACAATGAACCAAATATCTTCACTAATTAATCTTGGACAAAGCCATCACAATTACCACCACTTTTCCACACTCATGGTACTGTTAGTTTATTGTTACTTAGTGTACTTTATTGCTGCAGCACTAACATTTACTTTCGTGTATTTATTATCTCGCAAAGATATCTCTCATACCCGTATTGTTACTCTAGTATTATTTCTAGATAAAGTAATCGTTTAGTGTGCGTAGAGTTGTATCAGTGGTTGATAGAACTTGAGAGAATACTTATCCTACCTTTAGCTCCTCGTTGGGTTCGACACTCTTACTTATCGAAAAGGCTACACGCGATCCCCTATGCTTGTGGGTTATCAAGACCTTTTCAGGCGCCGTTGCCGGGGAGTCATAGCGTGGGGTGAATATTCTGTGTGCACTTGTTTGCTTTATCTCTAAGTAATTTTTATTTTCAGTTTTAAGTTGTTCTCTGATACGTCTCAAACGTATCTATAATTTCTGATGTTCCATGTTGATATTATACCAATTGTTACATGTTTTATATACACTTCATAGCATTTTTATGCATTTTCTGGGACTAACCTATTAACAAGATGCCACAGTGTCAGTTCCTGTTTTCTGCTGTTTTTGTATTCCAGAAAAGCTAGTCTGGAAATATTCTCGGAATTGGACGAAACTTGGACAGAACCTCCTATTTTTCCAACACGAAGACGGAGTCCAGAGGAGACACGGAGGGGAGCCACGTGGCAGCCACACCATGGGGCCGCGCGGCCCCCCCGCCGCGCCGTGGGGTGGTGTGGGGCCCACGTGGCTCCGCAGCCGCCGCCCTTTCGCCTATTTATTCTTCCCGACGCGAAAACCCTAAATACCCGAGCCATTATCCATGAAAAGTTCCAGAGACGCCGCCGCCGTCAACCCTAGCTCGGGAGGGTTCAGAAGCTCTTCCCGGCACTCTGCCGGAGAGGGGAATCATCACCGGAGGGCTCTACATCACCATGCCTGCCTCCGGAGTGATGCGTGAGTAGTTCATCCTTGGACTACGGGTCCATGGCAGTAGCTAGATGGTTGTCTCTCCACTTTATGCTATCATGTTTAGATCTTGTGAGCTGCCTATCATGATCAAGATCATCTTATTGTAATGCTACATGTTGTGTTTGCTGGGATCCGATGAATATTGAATACTATGTCAAGTTGATTATCAATCTATCTTATATGTTATTTATGATCTTGCATGCTTTCCGTTACTAGTAGATGCTTTGGCCAAGTAGATGCTTGTAACTCCAAGAGTGAGTATTTATGCTAGATAGTGGGTTCATGCCTCCGGTAATCTGGGAGAGTGACAATAACTTCTAAGATTGTGGATGTGCTGTTGCCACTAGGGATAAAATAACCGATGCTTAGCTTAAGGGTGCGCCGTTAGGTCTAATGCATTTGTTTACATTACGCACATTACTTAATGCAATTATCCGTTGCTTGCAACTTAATACCAACGGGGAACTCGGTATGACAACCTGGCGGTGGATTATTAGTCATAGACGCTGTTGGATAACGGTCTATGTATTTTGTCGTAATGCCCACATGAATATCATAGTAATCATCATGTCATATATATGCATTGTCATGCGCTCAATATTTTGTCAATTGCCCAGCTGTAATTTGTTCACCCAGCATGTTAGTTATCTTTTATGGAGAGACACCACTAGTGAACTGTGGACCCCGGTCCATTCTTTTACACTGATAATACAACCAACTGCAAACATTGTTCCTTTTCATTCTCTGCAATTTACTACTGTTTTCCACACCATACGTTTAATCCTTTGTTTTCAGCAAGCCGGTGAGATTGACAACCTCACTGTTTCGTTGGGGCAAAGTAGTTTGATTGTGTTGTGTGCAGATTCCACGTCGGTGATTCGGTATTGCGTGCCATATTCCGCCACCAACAACCTTCAGAAGTGATTTCTTGCTCCTACTGGTCGATTAAACCTTGGTTTCATACTGAGGGAAACTGCTGCTACACTGCTTCATACCTTCCTCTTGGGGTCTCCCAACGAACGTGTGATCCACGCAATCAAGCTTTTTCTGGCGCCGTTGCCGGGGAGCAAGAGGATTTCTGCAAGGGGAGTTTCACGCTTCCAATCTCTTTACTTTGTTTTGTCTTGCTTAGTTTATTTTTATTTGTCTTGTTTGCTTTATTTATCAAAAACACAAAAAAATTAGTTTTCTGCATCTAGTTTATTTCGGTTTGTTATTATGTCTAGTTGTTTACTTGCTATCAATGGCTGGTCTCTCTGAAGCGAAATCTTATTGGCTAAGTGGGTTCAGAGGAACAACAAAATTATTATAAGGAATACCGCTTATCTCAAAAAGGGAAATATTTATGGGAACAAATAAGTAGATTGAATTATTTTGCTAAAAACTTGTGCTCTACTTATGATGAATCCTACTGCTTTAATGAATCTTTATGTTGTAGAAGGCATAAACACCTCCCTTTCCAATGTGATTATAATGATAATGAAACCTTGGCTGCTTATGCTAAAGGAAACTATGACTTTGTTAATCTTGAACAAATTGAAGAATTTTTTGTTTTTAAGGGTGCCTATGAAATTGCTGGTTATATTCAAGATGATGATGCTCCTTATAGATCTGATACTTTTGCTATGCTTGGATATTGCCTTGAGTATTATAATGATAATCCTTATATTACTGAATTTCTTGAGAAAAGACATCCTCAAAAAGAAGAGACCATTGTCTTGCAGGAACCTGTAGAAGAAGAAACTACTGCTGAAGCTGAAAGCTCATTGGATGAAAAAGAGGAGGAGAGTGATGAACAAAAGAAGGAAGAATGGATTAGCTACCCATGCCTACCTTCTAATGAGAGTAACTCTTTACCTCTTACATTATTTGATCACCCTCCATCCTTATCAAAGGAGGATGAATGTTATGTTCCTGTGGATTCTCTTGAAATATTCCCTATGAGTAAAACTTGTGGAAATGAGTATGCTACTGTTATTTATGATAATCCATGCTATTTTGATAAATCTTATGATAATCCTTTATTTGTGCGTAATTTCGAAATGCATGGTAATGAGAAAGTTTGTTTAGAAAATGTTTATGATAAAGCTCTAGATGATGGTCCTATATTGCTTGATAATATTATGTATTCTACTAATGAAAATGGGATAGGAGAGGTCTTGAATTTATCTAGATGGAGTCCCATACCTCTTGAGAATGATCAATCATCTTGTTATAAAATGGTTAAAAGTGGGTTTGAAAGTTTTAATCCCACTATTTTGGAGCTTGATAAAAAGTATGTGTTTGTAGATCATGAAAAGCATGCTTTATGTGATAGTTATATTGTTGAGTTTGTTCATGATGCTACTGAAAATTATTATGAGAGAGGAAAATATGATTGTAGAAATTTTCATGGTACTAAAACACCTCTCTATATGCTGAAAGTTTTGAAGTTGCTCTTGTTTTACCTTCCTATGCTTGTTACTTTGTTCTTTATGAATTTATTTGCTTACAAGATCCTATGCATAGGAAGAGTGTTAGATTTAAACATGTTTTATATATGCTTCTTGATGCTCTCTTTTATGTTTCAACTCTATCTTATGTGAGCATCATTAAAATCTAGCCTAGCTAAAAGGCGTTAAAGAAAAGCGCTTATGGGAGACAACCCATTATTTTATTTCTGCAATTTTTGAGTCAAGGAGTTGTTTACTTCTGTAACAATTCCTTTGTATCTTTATTTTATCGCATTGTTGTGCCAAGTATTGCCTCTAATAGGAAGATGATGCTAGATTTGGATTTCTGCGCAGGAACAGATTTCTGCTGTTCACCGTTTTAATTCTGTAAAATCACAGAAAAATTATTTAAATCTGAAATTTTTGTGCGTGATCCTCAGATATGTACGCATCTTTCGTTAGTTTAAAGTTTTTCGATCTGAGCAACGTAAGTGCCTCGAAAAAATTCGTCTTTGCGGACTGTTCTGTTTAGACAGATTCTGTCTTTTATTTTTCGCATTCTCTCTTTTACTAGTGTTGAGTGGAATTCTTTTTTAGGGTGAAGAGCTTCACATAACATCAGTGGCAGTAGCTAATGTTAAAAGTAACGGTCATGTTTGTGTCCTTATAGAACATGTGAGTTTTTGATTGTGCACTAACCCTCTAATGAGAATTACTTTGAGTTTGGTGTGGCGGAAGTTTTCAAGGGTCAAGAGAGAAGGATGATATAATGTGATCAAGAAGAGTGAAGAGCTTAAGCTTGGGGATGCTCCCATGGATCACCCCAGCATATTTCAAGAAGACTCAAGCGTCTAAGCTTGGGGATGCCCAAGGCATCCCCTTCTTCATCAGCAACTTATCAGGTCATCTCTAGTGAAACTATATTTTAATTCTTTCACATCATATGTGCTTTACTTGGAGCGTCTGTGTGCTTTTATTTTCAGTATTTTATTTTTCTTATGGTCAACTTGATTGGACCCCAGCATTCTTGATTGGGAGAGAGACACGCTCCGCTTTTTCATATGAATACTCCTATTCTTCACTTATACTTGTTGAGTATTCTTATCTAGCTATTGCTATGCTTTTAGCTCCTGTTTTGCATGCATCTCTTATTCAGAGCTGTTAGTTCTTTTAAAGAAAGTACTCTCTTGCTTCACTTATAATTGTTTGGAGAGTTTATGTTGAAATAAATTGATTGGTGTTTGGTTGGAACAGAAAATGTTGCATGTGGTAGATGGTATAATGGAAAAAGCTTACATATTCTTGTAGATCATTGTATTGGATAATTTGATACTTGTCAATTGTTTTGAGTTATCAAGTAGTTCATGTTTAAGCTTTTGTATCATGTAGTTAAAACCTATTAATGAAGAACTACCGTAAAGCTCGTTGAAATTTGGTTTGCATGATTGGTATCTCTAAGGTCTAGATATTTTCTAGTAAAAGGGTTTGGTTAACAAGGAAGACAGTGTAGAGTCTTATAATGCTTGCAATATGTTTTCATATAAGCTTGCTGTGTCGGTTGATATCCTGTGTTTGCTTCAAATAACCTTGCTAGCCTAAACTCTGTACTGAGAGGGAATGCTTCTCGTGCATCCAAAACCTTGAGCCAAAATCCATGCCATCTGTGTCCACCATAACTACCTATATGTGGTATTTCCTTGCCATTCCAAGTAAATTTTTCATGTGCTACCTTTAAACTATTCAAACTTTATTACTCCTATTTTGTGTCAATGTTTACCAAGCTCATGAGGACGGGGTGGATGTCTTTATGTCAACTGTCAAACAGACTTTACCACCGGACTAGCGGCATATACATCCGCTTATCCATTAATTTTGCAAAAAGAGCTGGCAAATGGGGTGCCCAGTCCCAATTAATTACAACTTTAACCGCTTAATTCTCTTCACATTTTTGCCCTGATTTATCAGTCAAGCAATGACAAACAGTGAAATATCTGCATGTGTAAACAAAAGAGAAAGAGGGATGATCTGCCTTGCTGGTAGAAATAACGTCCTTCATGGGAGCCGCTCTTAAAAGTCTGGTTGGCAGGGGTCATATTGTACTTTCCATTTTCTGATTCGTTGACAATTAACAAACACCTCTCAAAACTTATTTTTACTCTCTATATGATTTCAAAAACTTAAAAAGCTCTAGCACATGATTTAATCCCTGCTTCCCTCTGCGAAGGGCCTTTCTTTTACTTTTATGTTGAGTCAGTTTTCCTACTTCTTTCTATCTTAGAAGCAAACACTAGTGTCAACTTTGGTGCAACAATTTTTATATGCTCATATATTGCACTTATTATATGCTTTGTGTTGACAAATATCCATGAGATATATATGTTGAAAGTTGAAAGCAATTGCTGAAACTTAAATCTTCCTTTGTGTTGGTTAAATACCTTTTACTTAGAATCTATTGCTTTATGAGTTAACTCTTATGCAAAACTCTTTGATGCTTGTCTCGAAAGTACTATTCATGAAAAGTTTTTGCTTATATGATTCAGTTGTTTGCTCATTATCTACTTGCTAGCAAACTATAGACCATTGACCTGGATCACTTCATTCATAACATGTGCTTTACAGTATTGTTTGATCAAGATTATGATTGTAGCATGTCACCTCAGAAATTATTTTGTTTTTATCGTTTTACCTACTCGAGGACGAGTAGAACTAAGCTTGGGATGCTTGATACGTCTCAAACGTATCTATAATTTCTGATGTTCCATGTTGATATTATACCAATTGTTACATGTTTTATATACACTTCATAGCATTTTTATGCATTTTCTGGGACTAACCTATTAACAAGATGCCACAGTGCCAGTTCCTGTTTTCTGCTGTTTTTGTATTCCAGAAAAGCTAGTCTGGAAATATTCTCGGAATTGGACGAAACTTGGACAGAACCTCCTATTTTTCCAACACGAAGACGGAGTCCAGAGGAGACACGGAGGGGAGCCACGTGGCAGCCACACCATGGGGCCACGCGGGCCCCCTGCCGCGCCGTGGGGTGGTGTGGGGCCCACGTGGCTCCGCAGCGCCGCCCTTTCGCCTATTTATTCTTCCCGACGCGAAAACCCTAAATACCCGAGCCATTATCCACGAAAAGTTCCAGAGACGCCGCCGCCGTCAACCCTAGCTCGGGAGGGTTCAGAAGCTCTTCCCGGCACTCTGCCGGAGAGGGGAATCATCACCGGAGGGCTCTACATCACCATGCCTGCCTCCGGAGTGATGCGTGAGTAGTTCATCCTTGGACTACGGGTCCATGGCAGTAGCTAGATGGTTGTCTCTCCACTTTATGCTATCATGTTTAGATCTTGTGAGCTGCCTATCATGATCAAGATCATCTTATTGTAATGCTACATGTTGTGTTTGCTGGGATCCGATGAATATTGAATACTATGTCAAGTTGATTATCAATCTATCTTATATGTTATTTATGATCTTGCATGCTTTCCGTTACTAGTAGATGCTTTGGCCAAGTAGATGCTTGTAACTCCAAGAGTGAGTATTTATGCTAGATAGTGGGTTCATGCCTCCGATAATCTGGGAGAGTGACAATAACTTCTAAGATTGTGGATGTGCTGTTGCCACTAGGGATAAAATAACCGATGCTTAGCATAAGGGTACGCCGTTAGGTCTAATGCATTTGTTTACTTTACGCACATTACTTAATGCAATTATCCGTTGCTTGCAACTTAATACCAACGGGAAACTCGGTATGACAACCTGGCGGTGGATTATTAGTCATAGACGCTGTTGGATAACGGTCTATGTATTTTGTCGTAATGCCCACATGAATATCATAGTAATCATCATGTCATATATATGCATTGTTATGCGCTCAATATTTTGTCAATTGCCCAATGTAATTTGTTCACCCAGCATGTTAGTTATCTTTTACGGAGAGACACCACTTGTGAACTGTGGACCCCGGTCCATTCTTTTACACTGATAATACAACCAACTGCAAACACTGTTCCTTTTCATTCTCTGCAATTTACTACTGTTTTCCACACCATACGTTTAATCCTTTGTTTTCAGCAAGCCGGTGAGATTGACAACCTCACTGTTTCGTTGGGGCAAAGTAGTTTGATTGTGTTGTGTGCATATTCCACGTCGGTGCCGGATTCCCTGGTATTGCGCCGTGCCATATTCCGCCACCAACAACCTTCAGAAGTGATTTCTTGCTCCTACTGGTCGATTAAACCTTGGTTTCATACTGAGGGAAACTGCTGCTATACTGTTTCATACCTTCCTATTGGGGTCTCCCAGCGAACATGTGATCCACGCAATCATTTTCTATCTTAGTATGGATAGGGAATGCGAATTATAAAAAATTTAGTTGTACTTGTTATCTAAAAACGTTTTCAAAAAGAGAGTGATTGGAAAGATGAGCAATGATTAAGTGGGGTCGACCTTGAACACTTGTGTTCATGCCTATGAAATCAAAGCAAATATTTCCATGGAAGCTTCTCATCCAAAAACATGTAAATATTGTGTATACCTCTGTACATAAAAATAAAATGCTAATTGTAGTCTCTAGTTAATTGAAAGTTGATAGTTTTGCTTTGCTGTCCAGAAACATATTTTATGTGCTTCACCGTGTAAAATGTTTAAAATCACCAGAACATGATCTTGATCTGAAATTTCTTGAGTGCGAAGTACTGCTTATTATATTTCTTTTATTATTTTTGACTTTTCTGATTTGAGTTACGTAGATGTCCCTAAAATTCGATCTTTACTGACTGTTCTGTTTAGACAGATTTTTGTGCTTCTCTGTAACTAAAATCGTGATAAATCTCAGAATTTTATTTTGACCTGAAAATTTTTGTGCATAAATCTGAGAATATTATCTGTCTTTCATTAGTTTTAAGTTTTTTCATTTGAGCTACGTAGCTATCTCGTTAAGTGTCATCTTTACAGACTGTTCAGTTTTGGCAGATTGTTATGCTTATTTAGTATTGTGCTTATACTCAATGTTTATAATCTTTATTTGATCAATAAATGTTATAAATTGGTTAGTATACAGTAGGTAATGTTAAATTAAACTTGCCAATGCTTGAACATGAGTGGATTTTATTTAATGAGTACCAACCCTACTAATGAGTTTTTGAAGTTTTATGTGGATGTAGCTTATAAGTTCTAATCAATATGGTGATATGAGATGAACAAGAAGACGCAAGAGATCAAGCTTGGGGATGTGTAGGTGCATCCCAAGAACATATTTAAGAAGATCCAATCATCTAAGCTTGGGGATGCCCGAGTCATCCCCCTATTCATCAACTAACATGAGGTTGTCTCGTTCATACTCTATATTACCTGTCCACATGATATGTATTGTCTTAACTTGTATTATAATTATTTTTATATGTCTTGGTTTTACCTTCTTTAGTTTTATTAGGCTCTTTATTTGGTTTTTATTGCTTCTTTATTTTCACTTATAAATTCAAAACAACAAAAATGTTTTCTTTTGTTTTGCTTCTTTGTTTGGTTCTTTATTTTGATTTTATTTGGTTTTTACTTTTAATTTTTATTTAGAGTTTTCCTTGCTGTAGCTAGCATGTTTATGTCTTGTTTAGCCTCAGGTCTCTTAGTTTATCAAAAATAAATTTCCAAGTTTTACCCATTTGGTTTAGTTGATACATATGTAAAAAGTGATTTTCTATTTTCAGCATCTACTGCTCATTGCGCGATTTTTCATATTTTACTGGAAACTCTAAAAATCACGTAAAATTTACTGATGTTGTATCACCGAATCCTCTGCATGCAAAAAAATTGGATAAAATTTCGGACATGTTTAAGAGTACCTAAAAATTATGTTTGCCAGCTGCTGTTTTTTCTGGACAGATTCCGACTTTTGTTACAAGAGTGGCCTCTTTGCGTTTTCATTTGATTCTTAATGGTTCTTACCTTTCATTTAGAAGTTGGCCATTTAAGCAACATTTCTGTAACTTAAAAACAAAATTTGATTTGGTTTAATAACATCACTTTGGAAATATTATGTATTGCACTAATGTCTAACCGCATAAAAGAATGTGAAAGTTTTTGTGTTGAAGTTTTTTCACAGAGAATGAAGGAACACCAAACTAGGAAATATTGAAGAATGGCAAAAGCCATAAGCTTGGGGATGTCCCCGCATCCCTCTTCATCAATAACCCCTCTGATGGGGAATCATAACCCGGTATGTCCATGAAGAGCGAAGCGTAACCCGTCAGGCAGGAGGCCTGGCTAGGTTACCTCACACCCCACATGGGCTGGGTTACACTTGAGCCAGCAGGCTTATTCAGACCCGACCAAGGAGATGACCCGGCCAAGAAGAAGACCCGGCCAGGAGATGACCCGGCTAGGAGGCAGACCCGGTTTCAGGAGTCAGACCCGGCCAGGAGGCAGACCCGGTTTCAGGAGTCAGACCCGGTTTCAGGAGGCAGACCCGGTTTCAGGACAACCTGGCACCAGGAGGGGTATCGAAAGATGTCATAGAAGGAAGATTATGGAAGACCCGGAATCCTTGTACAAGTTGGAGACTCAAGACTTGGAGATCACGAAGGAACTAGACTAGGACTCTCATTTCGGGTGTAACCCAGTTTTTACTTGTACGACTTGGAGACCTGGCCATCTATATAAGCAGGCTCCTAGGTCATAGATAGACAGATCCGAGAGAAAAGAGACAAGCCGAATAAGATAGAGAAAATAGAGAGAGTTCAGAAGAGAGATCTACCACGCCGGAGTCATCCAAACCCGGCGATCGCCATTGGCGCACCATGTAATCTGTGACCATATAGTGATTTATAGCAGGACGTAGGGATCCTCCACCGAGAGGACCTGAACCTGGGTAAAAAATATCTTCTCCCTCATAGAGCTAGACCATCTCCTGAACACCAGAGTCGCCTTGCCCTCAATCTCTAGTTACCTCGTGTAACATCTGCTGTCGTGGGGTAGATAACACGGCAGATGCTACTTTGGGGTAGCTTGAGTTGATGGGCAAGGCGACACTAGCGTCTGGGAGATTGTTTAGCATTGCAGGGACAAAAGGTTTACCCAGGTTCGGCCTCTCCATTGGAGATAAAGACCTACTTCCTGCTATCTTGTTATTGATCTCGATCTCGATAACCCGGCTACGACAACAGAGCCGGATCTCGATCTTGGTTACAAGGTTGTGGTGTTTCTCTCGGTGGTTCTCTCGCCTAAGCTTGGATCGTAAAGTTCTCCTCAACTAGGGCTCAGGGACCGGTTTATATAGACTACCGGGTCTCCTGGCACTTTACAATACGAACCCGGGCTCTACCCAGACTCGGAATCCTATTCTAGCTCTTCTAGCCTTCGTATCCTCCAAGTCACGAACCGCCTCTGGTCTTCTAGAAACTTCCCTTCCTGAACCGGGTTACCGCCAAAGCCTCTGGCCCAGCAACATAACCCGGCCCATGCTGATGGTTAGCTGGCCTGGCCGGGCCTCCTGCCTGGCGGGTCATGCTTCCCTCTTCATGGGCCTACCGGGTTATCATCCCCCCATCAGTAGCCCCCAGATTAACCTGGTTGCCAGGTTGGCATGCTCGGCTTCTTATTCTTGAATATTACTTCTTTGAACAGAGCTGGTATCCTGGCCAGCCGGGTTAATCACCTGAAACATAAGACAACAGATAACAAGTCTAACATTAGAGCATGCCTCTTTTCTCCTTTACTTGGCCAGTTTCTTTGGCGGTTCGCGCCGTAACCCGGTTAATCCTTGCCGGGTTCCGACGCCCGGGTTTCACTTTCAGCACTTAGCGAAAACTATCTCCCAACTATAACTCCATCCTTATCCATTTAACCACGATCTTATCATTTAATACTCCGTAATTATCTCATTCTGTTTGTCGTTGACTTTTAGTCAAAGATCCTTATCTCTTCACTTTTTACCACAACACCCCTAGGGTTTTCACTGCGCCTATAAATAGAAGGCCAGGAGACACCACAGTCATTTTTCCCCACCGAGTTCATCTTCTTCCTCGCGCGCGCACTGTAGCAGCTGCGGATCCAATCTCAAATCGAGCTTTCAATCTCTTGCAAGAAGATCTACAGGTACGTTTATCCCATGCATCCGTGCTCCGCACCTGATTTCAACTTGAATCTTGTCCAGATTTACTTCGCATTTCCTTCTCCGCGTATCCACATCTAGAACTAGGGTTTCACTTCTCCATTGTTGCGCTCAGAGAACCTCAAAGCTTCCCAGCCATGGTGAAGGATAAAGCCAAGGCCGGAGCTCCCCGCGCGGCGAAGAAGCTCGCGAAGAAGCCCCACAGCGCCACGCCGGTGCATCTGGCTCCGCCGCCCCTGCTGCTACTCAGGTCAACTGGACCAAATCCACAGTGACGACCTTGATGCTGCAGGAATATGTGAATTGCGGCGAGCTTCCTCCAAAGGATGAGATCCAATGGCGCGCTGCTGGAGAAGAAATCCGCCCCAGCCCCAAGGAAGGTGAAGTGGTGGTTTTCCTCGACCACGTTCAGCGCGGCCTTCGCCCCCCGGGTTCCCTGTTTTTTCGCCGGGTCTTGAAGTACTACGGCCTTAGGCCTCAAGATATCGCGCCCAACTCCATGCTGAACATCAGTAACTATGTGGTGTTCTGCGAAGATTATTTGCAAATGGCTCCAAGCCTCGAGTTGTTCCTTGAGTTTTCTACTGCAACCCCTCCCGCAAGGATCAAGTACTTCCATATGGGGGAGTTGCAATCCAGCGCCGAAGGGAGTGCGATTTCCCGGCTCTCCTTCTAGCCAGCCACCCAAGGGGTGGCAAAACACTTATTTTTACTGCCAAGACACCTCTCCAGAATCTGATGATGCCCGTTACCCGGCTTTCCGAAACTCGGGTTTAACATATGACGCCAAGATGAACAGTTACGCAAATGACGCCGAGCGGGTCAAGCTCGAGCCCATTCTTCGCCGGGCCAGAGCTTTACTCGCCCATGGTCTCAAGGGAACAGATCTGGTCAAGTGCTGGATCGGTTGGTTCATCCAGCCACTCAGCATCAGGACCCGGCTAATTTGCCAGTACACTGACGAAACCACAGACAATATGCGTTATTCAGAGATGACGCTCACTGATGATCAACTTGTGAAGAATGCCAAGAGACTACTTGGCGAGAAGAAAGACGCCATTGCACTGAACGGGCTTGCCCCATTTAGTGCCAAGAACAAACCCCCCACGGTAAAACTAACACTCAATCCATCTTGTTTACTTTAACCCGGCAAACTCATCCATAGACTGTTATTTATCGTGACTGCTTTTTCTCAGGACTCCAAATGGTGGAGCGTGGATTTTACCCCAACATCCTCTCCTGACGGAGAGGACACAGAAAGTGAAGACGATGAACAAGAAGAAGAAGGTGAGCTTGACTCCGTAGGCCGGCTCTTCCTCCAGTTGATTAACAACGAAGTCCCCAACAAGGACACCTCTACTGACAACCAGCAAATTTTATTCCAGGCCCCACAGACCCGGCTTCTGACGTAGCGCCGGGTCCCCAAGTTACTGCAGCTCCAACTCAGAAGAGGACCCGGGCCACCATTGCCAAGGTACCACACTCTTTTCTCAATCTTCATGATGAACTCATCTTAAACTTAAGCACAACCACAGGAAAAGGAGGCTGAGAAGGAGGCTGAGGCGAACAAGAGACGCCGAACCCGGTCTTCTACAAGCGAAGCTTCCCTGAGCCCAGGTATCCCTCAACGCTCTTTATCAAGCTGGGCCAAATCCATCCAGAAGACGCCCAGCAAACAGTTCCCTTTAGCTGGCAAGATCCGGGTTCCTAAACCATCTCGTTTGTCAGATTCTTCCTCGGATGGTGTTAGCACACCCGAGGATTTCCCGATCAACACCGGGTTAGAAATACTTCTCATATCTTTTCCATACCTTATACTTCACTGTCCCATTCTTTTTAACTAAGACATTATTTTGTTCCAGTGCCGGGCTTTTATGGAAGAAGACCCGGAGTCTCCTCCCGCGGCATCCCCTCCTCCAGCAACCACAGAACCTTCTCCTATGGAGGCACATATAGAAGAACCAGAGGACAAGGACGAGCCAAGGGAGCAAGCAACCCCCGCGGCTTCTCCAAAAAATGTTGTTGACCCGGTGCCAGAATCCTCCCAGCTGCTCACTCCCCGGGTTAGGTTCTGGGACAAAAGAAGATGAAGTGCAGGTTACTGGACCCGGCACGTTCCAGTACAAAGTGCTCCTGAGACTCTGGCCAAGGTGCCAGCCCCAGATGCTGACCCGGCAACTCCTGCCAAGAACAAGAACCCGGCTTCCTCCTCAAACTCACCGGCTCTGACACCATGTCTGTTCCAGCACTTTGCGATGAATATTTTTCTCGCCTAGCTCAACACAAGACCCTGGAGACAGAACTGGTCGCCCTGATCCAAAAACGATATGAGGTACCCATTTTTACTTCTTGCTATATTTTCTTGCATAACTATACCCTGAGTAGCCCCCAAGCTCTAAGTTCATCACTTGTGATGAGCTTGGTGCTTTCAATACGCATTCCTTAGGAAAAAACTTCAAACCTGTAGCCCCCAAGTGCCGGGTTGTCTGTTTACAGCAACCTGGGACTAAAAAACTTCCATCATTTAAAACTTACTCACTTTCACATCAAAACTTTGAACACTGTAGCCCCCAAGTGCCGGGTTGTGTGCCTGCAGCAACCTGGGACTTCTTTATTACGTTGAACAATTGAACTTCAAATTGAGTAGCCCCCAAGTGCCGGGTTGCACGCCTGCGGCGACCTGGGACTAACATAATTTTTTGCATCTTAACAGGAAGACCATGCCAAGGCCCAAGCTGAGATTACCCGGCTTGCTGACGCTGCCAAGACTGAATCTGAGACCCGGGCTAATCACTCAGCTCAACTCCAGGCCTTGGAGGAAAAGATTACTGCCTTGACACAAGAAAACTCCGATCTGAAGAAGGACATGCAGGAGAACGAGGAGAACTTCCAGGAGCAACAGGAGACCCTGCAGAAGCAGCTGGATGAAACCAACAACGAGCTGACCCGGCTAAAAAGAATGATCACCTCAATGGTTGAATCTTTAGTGGGTAAGCACTACTCCTTGAATTTCAACCTAAACTGATCAAACAGACCCGGTTTTTGAAATTTCATTACCCACTTTTTCTTACACAGGCCCTCGTGATGGTAACCTCCGCAAAACCGCTGCAGAGAAGATCAAATGCATGTACACGCTGACCCGTCAGCTGTACTTTGGCAGCTGCGAGGTCATCAAAGCCGCTAGGCTCTGGGAGAACCCGCCAAGCAAGTACACTGAAGTCCTTGGGCATCTGTCAACAATGCCGCAATGGATCCATCTGCTCAAGAGATCAGCTTGCAGGGCCGGGGTGATGCGAGGTCTTGCCTTGGCAAAGGCCTACCATCCCCAGCTAAACCCGGCTCCACTGATGAAGGGCTTTCCTCAGTTTGACACTGATGGCAAGGAGTTTGATAAGAAGTGCTATGCCCGGGTTGTGAAGCAAACCCGGCATGTTGCCACTGTTATTGCCAGCAAGATGAAGCTCACCACCTTACAGCTTGGATATAATGAGAATGATGAAGAGATCATGGATGACGAGCCACAACGCGTCGATCTCCTCCAAAGCTATAAGGATTCTATTGACCCGGCAAAGAATGCTCCTGGTACCTCCACTGCTCCCAGCTCCTCTACGCCAGTTATTCCTCCTCCGTCACGGGCGATAGCTGAAGAAGATGATGAAACCTTCTTCCAGCCACTTCGAAAAATCACCCGGCGCAAGACCAAGGCCAAAGAAACCGACAAGACCAGGAGCCAGAAGCTAACCCGGCGGCCGCCGAAGAAGAAGAAGACCCGGCAAAGACCGTCGAAGATCAACCAACCGGCTCTCCTCCCCGTGACCCGGCTCCTGAAGCCAAAGCGTGAAAACTTACGCAGATGCTGTTACCTCTGCAAGAAAACAATCTCTATTCGGCCCTTTGGGCGCTTATTGTAATAACTTTTGCACTGTTGCTATGCCTGTGATGGTGCGCCTATGCACCTGATGAAACTTTTATGCTCTCAAACTTTTGCTATGAAATATGCCTCTTCTGTGGTTTTGATGACCCTTTTGATTTCTTTAACTGTGAGCCGGCTTTCGCATGGATACCCTGTCGCTACTTCTCTGAGAAAAACAGGGTCGAACCAAGTCCCAATGGGCTTCATGGTTGATTGAATTTCCAGGTGAGCAATCAGGCCATAAAATTGCGAGTCACATCAGCTCAACAGCAAGATAACCAAGAATAAACTAGTGGCGTAAAGCCGGGTCTTGGGATTGCAGCTGCAAACTATTGTAGTAGGAGCCCCCAAGACCTGGATCAATGTTTATAAAGTAATGGCTTAACTATGCAACATTACCCCATTGATCCTCATACTGGTGGGACACGCTCTCTGGGCGTCCTCAAAGATAACTATGCACTTATTCTTATGACAAAAACATAAACAAATAAAACATAAACTTCTCCTTCATACCTCTGAATCCAAAGTTATGGATACTGTAACGAAAACTGCACAGCCGGGTCACGAAACATCGAGACCCGGATGACCGTGAAAAGCCGGGTCTTGGGGCGAGCCCCCAAGGCCAAACTTAACCATAGAGCTATGCAACACTACTTATCAAACATCAAAAAAGGAACAAAAAGGACACAAATTTCTGTTCAACCTTCACTTTATTGATAGAAAAGGTTAGGTCAGCAAGCCGCCTCATTAAAAACCTTCCAGTCCCCTTAGGTACCCTGGTAAGGAAAAGAGCGCGTCTGAAACCTGCTGCCTGTTACATCGTGTTTTACATCTCATATCTCTTTCTCATGCTAAGTATAATATGGGCGCAGCTGCGCAATATTCCATGGCCTCTCACGCTCTTCCAATGAAAAGGTAGAGTGCGATGTGTCATTGACAGACTCGGACTTTTCTCTTGCATCCACCAAATAATATGAACCATTGTTCAATTTCTTGCTTATGATGAAGGGCCCTTCCCAAGGGGGAGATAGCTTGTGCATCCCTTCTCTGGATTGCACCCATCGTAGCACTAAATCTCCCTCCTGGAAAGTGCGAGTTTTAACCCGGCGACTATGATACCGCCTCAAATCTTGCTGATATACTGCTGATCTCTCCAGTGCTTGTTCTCTATGCTCCTCAAGCAGGTCCACAGCATCCTGCCGGGTCTGCTCATTTTCTGTTTCAACATAAGCCGCCACGCGAGGCGAGTCATGAATTATATCACTTGGCAAAACTGCCTCTGCCCCATACACCATAAAGAAAGGGGTCATCTTTGTGGATCTGTTTGGTGTTGTGTTGATTCCCCAAACTACTGATGGCAACTCCTCAACCCACGCTCCAGCAGCTCTGAGACACGGAACCCGGAGACGTGGTTTCAAACCTCGAAGCAACTCCTGATTTGCTCGTTCTACTTGTCCATTGGCCTGTGGATGAGCAACTGAAGCAACGTCTAAACGTATACCCTGATTTCCACAAAACTTTGCCATCTCACCAAGGGACATGTTAGTACCATTATCTGTGATGATACTATGAGGATACCCAAACCTGTGTATGATCTGCTTCAAAAACTTGACCGCTGTAGCTGCTTCACAATTAGTAACAGGCATCACCTCAACCCACTTTGTAAACTTATCAATGGCAACCAAGAGGTGGGTTTTCTTGCAAGGAGACATGCTAAAAGGACCCACCATATCAAGCCCCCAAACTGCAAAGGGCCAAGTCAAGGTATTGTTCGCAACTCCTGAGCCGGCACATGAATTTGCCGTGCATATCTCTGGCAACCATCACATCTACTCACCAAGCGTTCTGCATCTGCCTGAGCTGTGAGCCAGAAAAGCCGTGTCTGAAAGCTTTTGCTACTAAAGACCTTGTTGAAGCATGATGACCACAATCTCCCTCGTGAATCTCTTTCAAAATTTGCCGGCCCTCCTTTCCAGACACACATCTCTGAAATACTCCAGAAACACTTCTCTTATATAACTCGCCATCAATAACTACGTATGCCTTAGCTCGGCGCACAATTTGCCGGGATATAACTTCCTGCTCTGGCAGCTCTCCACGCAAAAGATACGCCAAATAAGGTTCTGTCCACTCTGGAATTTCATGAGTTGCTGCTACCAATTGCGAATCCGGGTCTTCCTGACCCGCCAATTCCTCTACGCCCTGAGGCTTAACTGATGGAGTCCATAGCTCGTCCAAGAAAACGTTAGGTGGAACCGGCTCTCTGCGTGAGCCGAGTCTTGACAAAGCATCTGCAGCATCATTTTTCCTGCGGTCAATATGATCCACCTGATAGCCTGAGAAAAACCCGGCTACCCTGTCCACCTCTCTCCTGTAAGCCGCCATTGTTGCATCTTTTCTATCCCATGTTCCTGAAACTTGCTGTGCCACTAGATCTGAATCCCCATAACAATTAATATGCTTGATGCTCATCTCCTTTGCCATACGCAAACCATGTAACAAAGCCTCATATTCCGCCACATTGTTAGAGCAATCAAAGTGAATTTGCAAAACATAGCTCAGCTTATCACCCTTGGGAGAAGTTAACACAACTCCAGCTCCTGAACCTTGTGCCTGCTTAGACCCGTCAAAGTGCATAACCCAAGGTTTGAGACCCGGCGCAAGAGGTGGTGCACTCAACTGCGTCCAATCATTAAGAAAATCCGCCAATGCCTGCGATTTGATAGCTGTACGAGGCACATAGTCAATGTGGTAAGGCCCCATCTCTATTGCCCACTTGGCAATTCTTCCTGTAGCTTCTGAATTCCTGATAATATCTGCTAAGGGTATTGAACTCACCACTGTGATTGGATGCTCCTGAAAATATGGCTTCAACTTTCTGCTTGCCATGAAAACACCAAATACTAGCTTCTGCCAATGCGGATAGCGCTGCTTTGCTTCTGATAACACCTCACTAACATAATAAACCGGCCTCTGAACCGGGTTTTCCTTGCCTTCCTCCTTACGCTCGACCACCACCACAGCACTCACAGCTTGAGGCCCGGCAGCGACGTATAACAGCATGGGTTCCTTGGGACCCGGGGCCGCCAGAACTGGCGCTTTTGATAATTGTTTCTTCAGAGCTTCAAATGCCTCGTCTGCTTCCTGATTCCACACAAAATTGTCTGTTTTCTTAGTAACTTGTATAAAGGTATTGCTTTTTCTCCGAGCCGGGATATAAACCGGCTTAGCGCAGCCACACATCCTGTCAACTTCTGAACATCTGCCAATTCCTCAGGTTTTTTCAAACTTTGGATGGCTCTGATTTTTTCCGGGTTTGCCTCAATTCCACGCTCTGACACAATGAAACCGAGCAATTTTCCCGCTGGAACTCCAAACACGCACTTTGTAGGATTAGCTTCATCTTGTACTTCCTCAAATTTTTGAATGTTTCTGTAAGGTCGCTGATAAATGACCCGGCTTTTTCTGACTTGATCACCACATCATCCACATAAGCATGCACATTGCGCCCAATCTGATCATGAAAACAATTTTGAATGCACCTCTGATAAGTTGCTCCTGCGTTCTTCAACCCAAAAGTCATGGTTTTGTAGCAAAAAGCACCAAAAGGGGTGATGAACGATGTCTTTTCCCAATCCTGCCTGTTAGCTTGATCTGATGATAACCTGAATATGCGTCCAGAAAACACAAGAGCTCGCTGCCTGCCACTGCGTCAACAATTTGGTCGATGCGCGGCAGTGCGAACGGGTCTTTTGGACAATGTTTGTTGAGACTTGTAAAATCAATACACATCCTCCACTCGTTATTTTTCTTCAGAACCAAAACCGGGTTAGCCAACCACTCTGGGTGGAAAACCTCCATGATAAAGCCGGCTTCCAACAACCGGGCTATCTCCTCTCCTATAGCTTTTCTTCTCTCTGCGTTCATTTTTCTCAAACCTTGTTTCACCGGCCTTGCCTTTGGATCAACATGTAAACGGTGCTCAGCGAGTTCAGTCGGAATGCCTGGCATGTCACTAGGTGTCCACGCAAAAACATCCCGATTCTCACGGATGAACTCGATGAGCGCGCTTTCCTATTTATCAGTTAGGCTGGTCCCTATGGCGAACTGCTTGGAGGAATCCCCAGGCACAAAATCCACCATCTTAGTATCCTTTGCTGCTTTAAACTTTGCCCTGTCATCTTCTGTTGTTGGTTTTTTGAGCGCCTTGTTATCCTGCGGGTCAAGATTAGACCTGTAAGCTTTCAACTCCTCTCTAGCACAAGTTCGCTCTGCCAGGGCTGCATCTCCCTCGTCACATTCTGCTGCAATTTCTCTGTTACCATGAACAGTGATGATCCCCTTGGGACCCGGCATCTTCAACTGCAAGTACACATAACACGGCCTCGCCATGAACTTGGCAAAGGCCGGCCTTCCAAACAACGCATGATAAGGACTTGGAAATTTCACCACCTCAAAGGTGAGCCACTCTGATCTGAAGTTATGGATAGACTCGCCAAAAGCAACCTCTAATGAAATTTTTCCCTCAGGTGTAGCAGACTTCCCAGGAACTATACCATGAAATATTGTTGATGTTTTCTGCAACTGTGACTCCTTCAGACCCATACGCATAAATGTTTCCCAGTACAAGATGTTAATGCTACTGCCACCGTCCATCAAAACCTTCTTTAACTCAAAGCCATGAACTTGAGGAGCCACAACTAACGCAAGCAGACCCGGGTGCTCCACCACGTCCGGGTGATCTGCTCTGCTCCAAGTAATAGTATGCTCTGACCATCTCAAATACCTTGGTACCCCTACAGCCACTGAATTAACTGCCCTTTTGACTATCTTTCTTTCTCTCTTGGTCGTGCCACTAGTATATATATGATATTGGCCAAGTTGCCTCGGCTGGTTCGAGAATCCACCCTGATTGCCTGTGTTTTGGCCGGGTCCTGTATTTCCAGTTGGTACCGCGTTTGCTCCAGTTAGAGGTCCCGCAGCCGGGTTAGCACTCGGGCCGGGTCCTCCACTCCTGTTTGCTCCTTGCAGAGCTCGTTGAATCTCATTGTTTTTCCACCTGTTCAAATCCACACACTGGGCCAATGAATGATTGGCAGGTCTGCCGTTCTTGCTATGACGAGGACACGGCATCCTGAAGGCCTCTTCAGTGCTCATTGGCGTGTTCCTTGATAACTATTTCCACCACCATAACTCCCATTATTTCCCTGATAACCTCTGTTTTCCTGATAACCTCTTTTTCCTGATAACCTCTATTTTCCTGATAATTCCCATCCATCCTTTGCCTCTGAAACCGGCATTTGCATTTGCAACTAGCTCTGAGTTTCCTTCCTGATGCCCACGCTTGTGCTGGTTCTGATTGCTGTTGTTATTGTTTCCCGGGCCATTGTTCTTTCCTCCATTGTTCGCAGCACCTTTCCCTTTTTCTTCCTCACTATCATCCTGGGTTTTGTCCGTGGCTGCATGTCTGTTGCACGCATCCATCAACTCTGCCATAGTAACGGGCTTAACCCGGTGTCCTTCCTTCATGCGACCCAGCTTCTGCACCAAGGGAGCGTACTTGCAAGTTTTCTCCATCGATGAAATTGCATCCTTGGGCTCGATACCTGATGAAGAGTGCAGGATCTCCGTGACCCGGCCCATCCAGTGACGAGCTGACTCGCCCTTCCTCTGTACGCAACGATCAAGATCTTCAATGGAAAATAAACGCTTGCACGTGCCCTGAAAGTGCTTGATGAAAATTGTTTTCAGCTCATCCCAAGAATTGATAGATTTTTCTGGCAGATTCTTGAACCACAACTTTGCTGCACCATCACTCATCATCAAATACATATACTTTGCACAAACGTTCTCTGTGGCATTGCGTATACACATTGCCATCTCATAACTGCTCAACCAACTCGCCGGGTCTGTGCTCGGCTCATAATTGGCAATCTTGCTTGGCTCCTTGAACTTCTCAGGGAAAGGCTCTGCTCTAATGGCATCTGAAAGACACTTGGGACCCGCCAAAGTGGAAGAACTTGCTAAAAGATTAATGTTACCCGGCGAACTTGCAGATGCTGCTGGCACGGGACCCGGTCCTCCTTGTGGTGCTCCAGCTGCTGGTACTGCCGGGTTTGCATTAGCTGCACTCCTTCCTGCCCGCGATCTATTGACTATCTGCTGAGCCACAGAAATTGCAGGGGCGGGTTGATACTGCTGATTATTCTGGTTTTGGTTCTGCTGGGGCGGGTTTTGCTGCTGTGCCGCGGCAAACCCGGCCAATGGCGGGTTTCCCCCATGGCGACTCTTGCTACGATACGTTGTAGAGTGAAGCGCACTTTTCTCTTTTGAGTACTGAACTTGCTGAGCAACCGCAGTGCGTAACATATCAATGGCACGCCGAGCTTCAACCTCTGCTGGCGAGTCTCCTAATGGAATACGATCTAGTGCCAAAGTTGCGGCGTATACGTTATCTGCTGGATTGGAATAGTGACCCGCCGGCGTATGAAACCTTGGTGTCCTGGGCGGCAGACCCGGATTTCCCCTGGCTCCCCCAGCGAGAAGACCCGGCGCCGCTGCAACTGCAACCCCAGCTGCTCCTGTTCCTCTATCTGGTTCTATATTTGCCCTTACAACTGGAGCCACCTGGGTTACACCAACTGGTTGATCTTCTGGGGTCCTAAACAATACTGCTGGGTTTATAGCGTTTTCTCCAGGGGCCAGCCGGCTCTGGTGCCTCCTCCGGTGCGCCCTGGTCATCTCATTGAGACGATTTTCCTCATCCTCTAATTGCTTTCGCCTAATCTCCATATCTTCTTTTTCTGCCATTGTGTCTCTGCGTACCTGCTCCAAGGCCCGGCGTGCAGTATCCAATTCTATAGCTCTTGCTGCTGCGTTCTCTGGAGTAACAATCCTCGTAAGTGCGGTTGGATCTAAGACCAGGCCATTGTTAAACATGGCCCGGGTCCCAGTTGCATTGTTTCTTTCCTCACCCTGAGCTCGGTTATTGAGAAAACCGAAGCTGTTCCTGTAACGTGCCGTGTTTTCACTTTCCTCTGATACCGAAGCCGGGTCTCCATCAACCCTTTGGCCCGCCAGCTCCAACACTGGTGGCAATTGTTGCTGCTGCTGACCCGGAGTAAAAGCTGGTGGCACAACCGTTGACGGTGATGCCCCCGCGTTGATCGAAGGAGCAGTGTAAACCGCCACCCTCCTAACCGGGCTTGGAACGGACTCTTGCTCCTCTTCGTCCTCTTCTTCTACTCCATATCCGAACCGGCCTCGAACAAGGGCAGGATCGATTCTGAATCTGCATAGTCCCCCACATCACCCGGGACTGGAGCCGGGTTTCCCGATCTCTCCTCGTGCACGTCCAGGGGCAGCTCTCTTCAGCCGTACCAACTGATTCTTCTCCATCAGATTGAACAATTGTGGCAGCTCCTGACACAGATTCATAGTCTCCATCACTAGCAGATCTAGTTGCAATCATACCAACAAAAACGTTAAACTTGCCAATTGGAATAACATCACCTGATTCAAGTAGATCTGATTCCGGCCCCCAGCCAAAATCATCAACGATGGGCTCTCCTTGTGAATTGAGGGTGATCTCGCCGAAAACATAGTTCTCTACTCCTTGCTTTGCTTCTCCCATGATGGTGACACCTTTGGACGCGTTTCCCACAGACGGCGCCAACTGTCGTGGGGTAGATAACACGGCAGATGCTACTTTGGGGTAGCTTGAGTTGATGGGCAAGGCGACACTAGCGTCTGGGAGATTGTTTAGCATTGCAGGGACAAAAGGTTTACCCAGGTTCGGCCTCTCCATTGGAGATAAAGACCTACTTCCTGCTATCTTGTTATTGATCTCGATCTCGATAACCCGGCTACGACAACAGAGCCGGATCTCGATCTTGGTTACAAGGTTGTGGTGTTTCTCTCGGTGGTTCTCTCGCCTAAGCTTGGATCGTAAAGTTCTCCCTCAACTAGGGCTCAGGGACCGGTTTATATAGACTACCGGGTCTCCTGGCACTTTACAATACGAACCCGGGCTCTACCCAGACTCGGAATCCTATTCTAGCTCTTCTAGCCTTCGTATCCTCCAAGTCACGAACCGCCTCTGGTCTTCTAGAAACTTCCCTTCCTGAACCGGGTTACCGCCAAAGCCTCTGGCCCAGCAACATAACCCGGCCCATGGTGATGGTTAGCTGTCCTGGCCGGGCCTCCTGCCTGGCGGGTCATGCTTCCCTCTTCATGGGCCTACCGGGTTATCATCCCCCATCATCTGCCGTGTTATCTACCCCACGACAGTTGGCGCCCACCGTAGGGCCTGCGTCCAAGTGTGTCCTTATCAAGGGAGAAGCGCTGTGAGGGATGGAGAAAATCGTTTTCGGCGAGATCTTCAGCAACAAGCAAGAAGAGCGCACATCATCAACAACCTCGGATGGAAGCCACAGACCTACTTGGTGAAAGAGCCGGAGAGCCGGTAATGAAGGACAAAGAGCAGCGCATAGGGGTCAACATCATCATTGCCCTTGCGCGCCGATCGAGCGATTGGAATTGCATAAGCCGACCTCGGCAAGGCAGCAGTTCCGCTGCCGGCCAGGTTATCCGTGCAGGACTATGATTCCGGGTCAGGTTGTAGCCCGGTCAGTGGTCCAAAAATCAATGGCGACAAATCTAATCAAGGGCTGTACGAATCAAGTACTAAGGGAAGGGCAACAAGGAGTCAATCGGTAGTGTGCTGCATGGAGGCCAAGTCAAAGTGGCCAGGCTCATACCCGCCATACAAAGGAGTACGTATCCTGTATCCAGCAAAAGAAAAGTAGAGGAAAAAAGTGCATAGCTTCACGTGCAACAATCTTAGAAAAAAAACAGAGAGAATAAAAGAATACGTGGTTGGATCAATCCATCACTTATGTCAACGACGACCTGGCCGCAAGCCGGCTCCATACAACCATCGGCGATCCAGATAGCAGGCGTTGAAGGAACCAGGAGCCGGCAAGCGGAGGAAAGAATCGAGAAACCACGGTCGAGCGAGCCGGACAGAAAAAAAAAAAGAGAGTCCTCGAGTTCTGAAGCACGAGCCGGGAATAGACAAGGGGAACAGATCGATCAGCGAAGGAGTCGGCAGCTGTTTGCGTGCACACAGCTCACCACCGGGTCAAGTCCCAACTCCCAAGAAAGGAGAAAATAAGCTAGTTGGCTTAACGTATGCAGTAAAAAGCAAGCAACGCGAGTAAAAGAAATATATGTTGGATGCCGCCCGACGCTCATACTGCTGCAGACCGAGTCAAGAACCAGAAAAGGTGGCTCACGTTAGAAAAGGGCAAGTGTGGTCAGCATAGAGAGCCAGCCAGAAAACGAAGACTCGTGTCCTAATGGGAGCCGGCAGTAGCGAAGATCATTGTTGTCAGGAAACAAATCAGAAGGAAAAAAGGCTAGAGGCCTTACGTACGCAGCAGCTTCAAAGAAGAAAAAATGGGAGTGACTAAGCTGGAACACAACTCATGGTTCCGTCCCATGTGGCGAATGGCGAAATACCGGCGACTGGCGTGATGCAGATCCCTTCTTCCTCCTGATTTCTGCTCCACCATCTGTGATTCTTCTAATCATCCTCAAAGTCAGCCTGAATCCCTGGACTCACCACCTCTTCCCCTATTTTCGTCCTGAATCTCTCACCCGCTTTGAGAAGGTTCCGTTCCCCATTCTCTCCTTCTTTCTCCCGATCCTTGCTTCCAATCCTTCCTCTAACTAGATCCCCTCTCTGATTCAACTCCATTTCTATCTCTCTACAATCGAATCTATCTTCCACAGTTGATCTATTTCCTTCTGAAGTAACTTCCCCCAAATCCCAAATAATCTCCAAGTTTAGAGAGAAGCTGTACCACGCAACAGCTCCTAGGCTTTTCCTCTACGTTCGTGATCTTGCTACGTGGAGCTGCTCCAAGAAAGGGCAGCGACGGACAGGGGCGTTTGCCTCTGAGCAGAAGAAGAAGAAGAGCGGACTCCTCAGGTGGCGATTACACCGCATCTGCTGCTGCTCTACCATGGTCCTCGTGTGGAGAAGGCTTGGTGATACTGATGGTGCTACTAATCTACAAGCTGGATCCGGTCTGATTCCAGCTAGGGGAGATGCTCGCACAGTGGCTCCACCCTCGACAGCTCTCAAATTTATCGGATGGAATTGCAGAGGCAAAGGTACGAATCTCCGCAGCTCCAACAAGATGGAATATCTTGCAAAAATGATGAACTCGACATCAGCACAGGTTACATTTGTTTCAGAAACTCGTTCCTCTAAATGTACTGCTGCTGATCTGAATGCTCGTTTCAATACTCATGATAGTTTTGTTGTGCCCGCGGTCGGCCTATCTGGGGGGCTCTGGTTGATGTGGTCTGATGAAATTCATTTGCAAATCAAGCTCTCATGTAGATATTATATTCTCGCTCTTGTTGTGCATATTCCTAGTAATATAGAGTTCCTCCTTGCATGTGTTTATGGCGATCCGCATCATAGTGCTACTGAAATGATTTGGGAACATGTTGGTGAGTTTGTTTCCGACAACTTAGGCAAGCCTATGATCTGTTTAGGTGACCTAAACAATATTATGCATGAAAAAGAGTCTTATGGAGCAAATGTGAATTACAAACGTATACGAGCCTTCAATAATTATGTGAAGCAGTGTGGCTTGTTTGATCTGGGTTTCTCGGGACCTGCCTACACCTGGACTAATATGAGGTTTTCTACTAGCCCTATTTTTGAACGTCTTGATCGCTGTCTTGCAAATGCTGAATGGTGTAATGTGTTCCCCATGACAAATGTTTTCAATATGCCCATTATTCATAGTTTTAGCGATCATGCTCCTATCTTACTTTCAACTGAGCCTAAATTTAAAAGACCCCGGCTCTCTTTTAAGTTTGAAAATTGGTGGCCCCTTGAGGAAGATTATCAATCTATTGCAAAGAATGATTGGGCTTCTACTGCTGCAAAACCTTTCCATATGCGCACTAACCATCTTGCAGGTACTCTCAGAGTTTGGTGTAAAAAGAAAAAGCCACTGCAACAGCAACTTGATCAGCTACAGAATCAAATAAACGATATCCAGATGCTTCCTGTAGATCAACAGGACCATGCTCTTGAAGCAAACCTAGTAGCCCAATATGAAGGAAACATGACAAAATTAAATGAATTCTACAAGCAAAGAGCAAAAAAGTATTGGGTCACACAAGGTGACAGGAACACATCCTTTTTCCATCAGGCGGTCACAAAGAGGAGGAGAAGAAATAGGATTGTCTCTATTATGGATAGGCAAGGACAAGATCTTTTTGATCCACAAGATATAGCCAATGAATTTATTACTTACTTTCGAAATATCTTTCAGTCGAGTCTCCCTACACATAGTACGCCTGCTGTATTTTCTGTTGCTAACCATGATGTGCAGGATTTCACATATTCCATACCGGACAAAGAGGAGATTTGGAACATTATAAAAGAAATGAAGAAAGATGCCTCTCCGGGTCCGGATGGTTTTAATGTGGGTTTCTATAGGAATGCATGGAGTTGGATAGCTGATGATATAACACATCTGGTGAGGAACTTCTATGAAACAGGTAATATGCCACCAAAGCTTAATGAAACTCATATAGCTCTTATTCCAAAAAAGCTTGCTTGCCACTTGCCCTCTGATTTTAGGCCAATTAGTTTATGTAATGTTGTTTATAAAATTATCTCTAAATCCTTGGCCAACAGATTAAAGCCTCTTTTAGTTGATTACATCCATCCTTCTCAACAGGCTTTCATGGAGGGTAGAAGAATTAGTAATAACATCATTGTTGCTCAAGAAATTGCTCACTCTTTTAGTTTAAAGTCTTTCAAAGGAAAGTGTTTCATGTTGAAAATTGATCTAGCAAAGTTTTTGATAGACTTGAATGGAATTTTATTGATACCGCTTTAGCTCGTAAAGGTTTGAATGCCCATTTTAGGAATTTGATACATGCTTGCATAGCTACTTCAACTTTCTCAGTTATTATCAATGGGCAGCCTTTTGGTAAGTTTAAGAGCTCGAGAGGCATAAGACAGGGGTGTCCGCTCTCCCCCTCTCTTTTTATCTTAGCTGTTAATGAACTATCCTTGGCTCTACACGAGGCATTACATAATAACAGGCTTTCAGGTATCTCTTTGGGTCCCCAATGCCCTCCTATACACTCCTTATTGTTTGCAGATGACCTTTTAATTTGTGGTGCAGCAACAAAGCAAGAAACGGAAACAATCCTTCAGACCTTAAATCTTTTCTGCTCCCTTTCAGGCCAAGTCCCAAATTGGGCAAAGTCAGGAATTATGTTCAGTGCTCATGTTGATTTGCAGCTTAGGCAAGAAATAAAACATCTATTCCCTGTTCCTGACATTGATGCCTCTTTTATTCATTTAGGTCATCCTCTCATTTTGCCTGCTAAGAATAGATCTGCTGCTTACTCGTTTGTTTATGACAAGTTTAAATCGAAACTTACTACTTATAAGGCAAACGCATGTCTCACCTGCTAGTCTTACTCTTATAAAGTCGGTTTTCTCTTCTATCCCTGTTTATTATATGTCAAATATTTTGTTCTCAAAAAAATTCTTGCTAGTATCACTGCTATCATTAGGAAATTTTGGTGGACAGGGATAAAAGAAGATAACAATTCAAGATATCTTTGCTTAAGGGCTTGGGCAGATATTTGCACTCACAAGAAAAGTGGTGGACTGGGTATTAGAAATCTCCAAGCCTTGAATAAGAGTTTGATTCTGTCAGCAGCATGGAGAATTGCCCAGGACCCAACTAGTAATCTTGCTCTTATTTTAAAGTCAAAATATCATGCAGACACATCAATTTGGAGAGCTAAATCTAGCTGCCCAAAATCAGCTTTTTGGGCGGCCATTTTGAAGGTAAAACCACTTTTAGAATCTGCTTGCTTTACACAAATTGTTGATGGTTCCTCTTCCATTTGGATTGCTCCTTGGTTCCATGGTTGGGAAAATATCCATGATAACTTTATTATTCAACAAGTCTTGGAATCAAAACCTTCTAAATTCTTTGTTTCCATCTAATGTGGTCTCTCAAATATTGCAAACTCCTATTATTGATACTATAGGCCAAGACTCTTTGGTATGGAAACTTACTCCTGCAGGTACATTCTCAACGAAAAGTGCATACAAGCATTGTTTCTCCAATTTGCAGCTGCCTCAAAACCAGCAACCAAGGCTGGTCTCCCAGCAAGTCATCTCTCTGCTCAATCAGGTTTGGTCGGAGAAAGGTATGATACCTGGAGTACAAACTTTCGCTTGGAGGCTCTTAAGAAAGGCTTTAGCAACAGGTAAAAGAGTAGGGCGTTTTTCGACTCAAATAAATTCCAATTGCTCTAGATGTGGGGAAGAGGAAGATGAAATGCATTTGTTTTTCCTATGCCCTTTTGCAAAAGCAGCTTGGTATTGTGAACCCTGGTTTATGAAAGTGGAACTCCTCTATAATGACCACCAACGGTTGCCCGATATGCTACTTTTCCTATTATCTTCTAATCATCCATGCATTTCGGTCAAAACTCTATATACCTTTCTCTGGTGCCTTTGGAAAAGTAGAAGTGATTTTCTCTTCAACAAGATAAAAATGCATCCGAAAAGAATTTTGTCTATGACTTCTGCTTTGTTACAGGACAGTGCACAATACACACAACAACTAAGTTCACAGGTGCAATCAGAGCAAGAGCAGGAGCAGGATCAACGACAACGTCAAACTCAACAGGACTGCAATGCACTTCAGGAAGCGAGATATGTTATTTTTTCTGATGCAGCTTGGTCCCCATCTCCTACTCACGGACCCCAGCAAGCTGGTCTTGGTGTTTTTGTTAAATTGCAGGGTCATCATGCGGCAACCATCTACATCTCAGCTCGATCGCCTCCGGTGTCGTCACCAATTGAGGCTGAAACTTTTGGGCTGCTTCTAGCAGTCAAAGTAGCTCACAGCCTGCATCTCCATGATCCCCTCTTCAAATCAGATTCTTCTGTTTTGGTGCAGGCATCCAAGCGTCAAGATGTTTCTTCATTAGGCCCTTGGACGATCAGGCATATCATTTCTTCAATTAGACCATCTCCCACTTTTGACACAACAAAGATAGCACATATTTCTAGAGCCTACAATTTCAAAGCACATCACCAGGCTCAACTTGCTCTTCGTATGCAAAAAACAAATAATAGACTTTCTGCTAGGTGTGTGTCGACTCAAACTGGCCAGTGTCCAGTCTGCTTGGAAATTACAGAGGAGAGTATGTTGCCTCTCCAGCTGTCCTTTGTAAAATGTACTCAATGACTTATCAATAAAATGGTGGAAGTTTCAAAAAAGAAAAAAAAATCAAAGATAGAAAAAAGCAAATTGACTTGCTTGACTGCTTTGGAAACCTTACGTGGAAGAGAAAAAAAACAAAAGAGGAGTTAAGTTGCTTTCCGGGTGATTAACATGTACGCCGGCCGCCGGGTCATAGTTAAGAGAGCCGGCAGCACGTGCACAGTCCAGCAATCGATCAGATCAAAGTCCCAAGAAAAAATAAGATAGAGAGTTGCCCTTGCTTGGCAAGAGTGCTGCTCGCGTACGTACGTTCCTTGTTTTGGACAGAGAAGTACTAGACTCTTCGATGGAGCAAGTATCGAGGAAAACGAAATTTTGGAGCAGCTAGCTTGTTATTCCCAAAAACATTATGTATGTGAGCTAAAAAAAAAAATACATGGTTAAGATGTCGCGGCCAGTTTTGCCAGAAGGTCGCGACAATCGACGACGACCGGCAAGCCCAGCCGCAGGCTGGTTTCTCCAACATCGCGAGCGTCTCCAACCTCATTGTAGCAGATGGTGACGGTCCACGCTCCCACACAACGTCATCAACACAGGAAAACAAAATGAGCCAAGTCGTATTTATGTTTAAATTTCATATTTTATTTATTCAGTCAATTAAATATATCTACCTCCTTCAAGTCAATCCCTGGAGTTAAATATATTGTTTATAAGGAAATTACAAAGATCATTCAGAAGATTGCAGGTAACTTTTCAAAGTCGAGTTATTTATCGCTCGCAATGGGTTTATCAAAGTCGAGCTATCTATTGCTTGCAATGGATTTCTTAATAACAAGGTTACTATTAAAGTGCCATCGATGTGCTGCGGCTCAAATTGCCGGCTCATGCCTTATTCATTATTATCATCCTGGCTCAATTGCTGGTCTATACATTATTCACTGTCATCAATCTAGCTCAATCGCCGGCTCATATCTTATTCGTTATCCTCATCCGGCTTAATCGCCGGCTTATACATTATTTATTATCATCTTTCCAGATCTATCGTCGTATTCCGGCCTATTCATTATCATTATTCCGGCTCAATCGCCATAC
Organism: Poa pratensis; assembly: GCA_947311845.1. Classification (NCBI taxonomy): domain Eukaryota; kingdom Viridiplantae; phylum Streptophyta; class Magnoliopsida; order Poales; family Poaceae; genus Poa; species Poa pratensis. The sequence continues at coordinate 32,849,365 of CAMZMU010000097.1, read as the reverse complement.
TCTGGCTTATACATCATCAACGCCAAGAGCGTGCCAAATATTTATCATTCAGAAGGGCGAATCTTAAAATCTGGGTCTCCCTATTATTTAGTCATCAATGGTTGGGTTGAAGACATGGATCTTACCATGAAACATCTCCCAGCTTCAGTTATCAATTGTTGGGTTGAAGACATGGATCTTGCCATGAAACATCTCCCGGCTTCAGTTATTAATTGTTGGGTTGAAGACATGGACCCTACCGGAGGAGAATCCATGAAACATCTCCCAGCTTCAACTATTTACAAATTGTTAGCGTGCCCAGGAGTGTTTCGCAACTTCGGTTAGCGTGCCCAGGAGTGCTCCGCAGCAAAATATTTAGCTTAGCCCAGGAGTGTTTCGCAACTTCGGTTAGCGTGCCCAGGAGTGCTTCGCGATATTATAAATATTGGGTCTTGGGGGCTGATCGCTTGAATAGCGCAGTTACAAACTCAAGACCCGGCATATAAGCCACTTCGGTCATGGGGGCTGATTACCCTTGAAGGTACAGCTGCAATCTCATGACCCGGCCAATTTTAGAGCCACTATTATTTTTGGTTATCTAAACTTAAGCTCGATGTGAAACGCAATTATATAGCCTGATTGCGTGCCTGTAAATTCAATCAGTCATGAGGCCCACTGGGACTTGACTGACCCTGTCTTTAACAGAGAGGTCGCAACAGTGAAGATCCATGCGAAAGCCGGCTTACAGTTTATAGAAACCAAAAGGGTCATCTAAACCAAAGGTATTTGCAGAACGACATATCACGTTCATCAAAAAAGCAAACCCTCAGGGTGCACGTACACCATCAGCATAAATATCATAAGTTACTAATTTATTATAAGCCTATCATGTTGAATAATGTTATTTTTTGCCTAAGGAAATTTTTTGCAGGATCAATCTATAACCCGGCAGTAGAAGCCGGTTCATCAAGTTTGTTATATGAGAAGTCAGAAAAGTATCATGCCCAACAGCAGCAAGACCGCGTGATCTTGTCTCCAGCAAAAGAAAGTAAAAGGAATTTCTCGCCTCCATGGTTGCAGCAACTAGCGAGTCAACGCAAAAATATTATATCATGTGCTCATCTCACACAGAACAAGGCATGTCATAAGTCCAAAGAAAGGGAAATCAGATTTTGTTGCTGAGTTACGTACATAAGTATGCGTGTTGTATTTTTTTTTTTTTTTTTGAACACAGGAGCGACCCCGAAGGGTCTAGATGCCTCTTAATTAGCGGTGCAGTTACATTTTACATAGGGGACCTCAGGAGAAAAACCAAATACAAACAAGCCCCTACATATTACAAATAAGCCCTAGACTTGAATTGGAAAACGCAATCAACTCCTCTGCATCCGCCGGAGAACGACGAGCTGCAGCTACGGCCATCTTCACTAACGTCGGGGACGATACCACTTGACCCTGGGAAGAAGTAGAGCGCCGTCGCGAGCTCGGAACAGGGCCTCCATCTGGAGGTTGAAGAAGCACCGGCAAGCATCGCCGGTGACGAGGACCACCTGTTGGTCACCAGAGTCAGCCGCCAAAACAAAGGGCGCCGAGAATGTTCTTCATAGATTATCGGCATCTCAACTCCAAGACAACCGAGATTCCAGCCACACATCACTGCTCCAACTCCATCCCCAACGCCACCATGACTAGTTGAAGTAGTTGAATCAGCTCTGGTACCAGCAGATCTCGAGCTGCCGATGGTCTCCGGCCGCCGCACCATAGAAGCACCTCCGCCGTCAAACTCCTGACTCCCGCCACGAGCCAGAGGAGGCAGAGGAAAAGAAAAATTGCAGCAACAGAAGAACCCAGAACAAACCTTATTCAAGAAGCTGCATGACGCCTTCGTTGCATCATCTGGCTCCCTCCACGAGAGCGCCGCCGACAGCCGAAGAAACGCCATACGAAACCAGGGTTGGCTCAAGAACCCCAGATCCATGGCTCCGTCGCTGACCTTATTTAGAGGGATGCGTGGATCTCTCAGCCTCGCCTGCACATCCGCCTGCCACCGGCGGAGCACAGCTCGATGGAGAGGGACCACGGCGCCGTAGATCTGGCCGCAGAGATCCAGGGACCGACCCTCAGACGCCATATAGGCACAAACAGCAAAAGCTAAACCTAGAAAGCTATATACAGCCCGCGCTGCGCATCCTCTACGACGCCGGTCGGCAGAGCCGCCAGGGAAGAGAGGGGAGCGAGCCGGAGAAGAGCAGTGGACGCGGCGGTAGACTCTCAAAACGAAGCGGTGGGGAGGAGCCTCGGATCGGTTGTCCCGAGATGGCAACTTGCCTCCGGCCTCCAGTATGCGTGTTGTAAAAGCAGCTTATGTTAGAAGAAGAAGGAAAAAGGTGGGGTCAACTCAGCAATCCCAGGTGCCGAGGACCCGGTCTTGGGCTGGCTTAGATTTTTTCAGAGATCATCAAGGACCGGCTGTGGCCGGTTTCAGTTTCTTCACTACCACATCAACAAGCAACAAGCAGATAGCAGCTGGATCAAGACCAGAGGATAAGATCGATTTAATTAGCAGCTACTGTAAATTCGTATAATGCCGGCTCAAGGACCAAGAAAAAGAAAGCCGGGTGCTGCCAGTATTTGTGTGAGTCAATCGAAGCTGCGATGGAGAATAAAGAAGCCAAATAGCCTGCTCGATGCATGCAAGCTAGGGCGCAGGTCACGTGCAAGAAACAAAAGCCAAATCGTTTACGTCCTGGAAATCACCAAGCGAATAATCGTTTACGTCCTGGAAATCACCAAGCGAATCAAAAAAAAAAAATTGGATCGAGCTGCTGCCTTGTCAATGGTCACGTGGTCATGCATGCATGCGTGCATGTCACGTAAGAGGAAAAGCACAAATACAAGCCGAGTTATACAAGTGCCCATGCAAGTCAATCAAAGGCCATTACGTCTCCAGTGAAAAAAAGAAATAAGAGGCAGCAGCCGGCTCACGATTTATCTCAGCTTGGTCGGGTCCTCAGTATTTGTGTTCACGGCCGGCTTCGCCAACGCCGCGCTCATCTCCAATTCCGCGACTCATTGTGTTTGAAGCTGAAAGATAAAGGTTCTACGAAATGAGTCCCGAGTTGTTGCAGACGAAAGAGCTGGCACTTGGGGACTACAAGAGTTGAAATTTTTCTAAGTGATACAAATATTGAATAATGAGCTCTGAGTTGCTGCAGGCATGCAACCCAGCACTTGGGGACTACATTAGTCAAAAGTTCATCGAAAGCAAATTATCAAAGTCCCAGGTGGCTGTGGACAGCTAACCCGACACTTGGGGGCTACACAGTTTGAAGATAAATTTTCCGAAGTAATGAAGAAGTCCCAGGTTACTTCAGGCGCACAACCCGGCTCTTGGGGGGCTACAGTATTTGAAGTTCAAAAATTCTCTCAGAAGTACAAGATGCAAAAGTCTCAGGTCGCTGCAGGCATGCAACCCGGCACTTGGGGGCTACACGGTTCGAAGTTTTATATTCATTCATCAAGCACCAAGTTATCGCGAGGTGATAAACTCGGAGCTTGGGGGGGCTACAGGTTATATACACGAGAAAAATCGAGGTTAATATTCCTGAGAACCGGTAAACCTGGAGGTATTCGCGCTGGGTCTTCAAAATCCGGGTCTTGAAAGACAGCCTCCATGTGAGTAGGCTCCATCAAGTCCGGACCGTAGAAATCTGGAGCATCCTTCAGCACAGCCTCCATATGAGTAGGCTCTATAAAAAACCGGATCAGAGGACCCACAAAAGAAAATGTGGAAATATTCCTGGCAGGATTTGCTGGATGTTCTTGAGATAAACCTGGAGGCATATGAACCCAGGAGGAAAATGCCTGGTTATAAAATGGACCGCCAAAATGAGCTGGCCTAGCAAGTCTAATCCGGGTTTTATCCCTTTAAATAGTTATTTGTTTTATTTCAGGAGTTTAACCTGGATGATCGAGCTGGCGAGTTCACTTCAGACATGATGCTTAAGATCAAGATTACAAAGGAGAGCAAGCCAAGCCCATATCCAGATTAAACTTGGGGCTACTGATGGGGGAATCATAACCCGGTATGCCCATGAAGAGCGAAGCGTAACCCGTCAGGCAAGAGGCCTGGCTAGGTTACCTCACACCCCACATGGGCTGGGTTACACTTGAGCCAGCAGGCTTATTCAGACCCGACCAAGGAGATGACCCGGCCAAGAAGAAGACCCGGCCAGGAGATGACCCGGCTAGGAGGCAGACCCGGTTTCAGGAGTCAGACCCGGTTTCAGGAGGCAGACCCGGTTTCAGGACAACCTAGCACCAGGAGGGGTCTCGAAAGATGTCATAGAAGGAAGATTATGGAAGACCCGGAATCCTTGTACAAGTTGGAGACTCAAGACTTGGAGATCACGAAGGAACTAGACTAGGACTCTTATTTCGGGTATAACCCAGTTTTTACCTTGTACGACTAGGAGACCTGGCCATCTATATAAGCAGGCTCCTAGGTCATAGATAGACAGATCCGAGAGAAAAGAGACAAGCCGAATAAGATAGAGAAAATAGAGAGAGTTCAGAAGAGAGATCTCCCACGCCGGAGTCATCCAAACCCGGCGATCGCCATTGGCGCACCATGTAATCTGTGACCATATAGTGATTTATAGCAGGACGTAGGGATCCTCCACCGAGGGGACCTGAACCTGGGTAAAAAATATCTTCTCCCTCGTAGAGCTAGACCATCTCCTGAACACCAGAGTCGCCTTGCCCTCAATCTCAAGTTACCTCGTGTAACATCTGCCGTGTTATCTACGCCACGACACCCTCGGTTTGTATAAAGCTTTAAACTTTGTTTTTTGAGTAACATAGGAACTTGACTAAACTTGGAGCGTATGTATCTTATTATTTATTTATCTTAGCATCAAACACCAGTTACATTAATAAGTTGATCGTCACATCTTTTATTTATCCTCTGTTTTCAAAGTTTACTTGGTTAATGTATTATTTGTTGAAACTTAAAAATGATGTGTGAATGATATTGTTTAGTAGTTTATGTTTTCTTATGGTTAGTCTCAACTAGCTAATAGTGTATATTATGTTATTTTTATGATTGACATGTATTGTCTTGTTCATAAGATGGTATGGTATTGTGGTATCCTCCTCTGAATGATTTACTTGAATCGACTTGGCACATGCTCACACATGTTTATGACTGAAAAATAAAAGTCAATTAAGTCAGTTAACATGGACTTCGACAAGCGAGCCGCTTACATGAAAAGCTCCATGAGGAAACAAGAACTACGCTAGAGAAGCACAATGAAGCACATGCCAAGAAGATGAACAAGAACAAACGTGCCATGATATTTGAAGAAGGAGACCTTGTTTGGCTACACCTTCACAAAGATCGCTTTCCCGATGCAAGGAAGTCCAAGCTTCATCCTCGAGGAGACAGACCTTTCAAGGTCCTCAAGCGCATCAACGACAATGCCTACAAGATGGACATCTCCAACTCCAAGTATTTTGTCCATGATACCTTCAATGTCACCGACCTATCGCCATACCTTGGGACATCAAGTGATGAGGATGACCAAGAGTCGAGGACGACTCTTTCCCAAGGGGGGGGGGGGGGGGGGGGGGATGATGTAGTGCGCCCTACACATGACACGCCAAGTGGCCCAATGACAAGAGCACGAGTCAAAGCTCTACATGATAAGGTAAACTCACTCCTATCTATGTGTCATCTTGACACTCCCTTGAATGGTTTGCTACTTCATACCGATACCTTGTGTGTGCTCAGCTATGAGGAACGTGAAGGACTCCGAGGAAACATGGATCAAGATGGCCAAAGGATGCGCCAAGACGGGGAAGAAGAAGGTGGCGGAGCCAATCTAGCCGGCCTGCAAGCCGGCCTCCAACCCGGCCTAGGCCGGCCCCATGCCAGAGACAGCCGGCCTCCAGCCCGGCCTAGGCCGCCCCCCCAGCCGAAGCAGCCGGCCTCCAGCCCGGCCTAGGCTGGCCAGCCAGAGAGGCCGGCCTGCGGCCTCCAACCCGGCCAGGCCGGCTCCCAGGCCGGCTACTCGTGTCCTGCACCCCGTTTTGTACTATGACTATAAATAGCACTTTCCCCTTCCTTTCTAGGGTTAGACTGAGATGAGATTTGAGTTAAGCTTAGCTCCTTTTCCACCCACGATGGTGTTGCCTCTTAGGAGATGAATCAAGGCCTCCCCATGTGGAGATGAAGCAAGACCTCCCCTTGTGGAGAAGATCCCTCTAGTGGATTCCAGGGCCTCTTCTTATAGTTGCGATTACTTGCCAATCATTCATCTTCGGGTGACTCTATTGGGACGGTTGGATTGACCGTTGTGAGAAACAATCCTAAGAGTAAGATGTGTTTGGGGAAGGAGAATCGGGGGCTGCCCTTGGGGACTTGTTACCGGTTGATTTCTGCCAAATGATGCTTTGCTAGTTATCTTTACTTGCTTTTCCCCTTTTGTATTCTTGTGTTCTTCGTGTTCATCGCCGAATCCGCTCAAATCCGTGAAGATCGGGACCTACCCTACATCACTCGCTAAGCTCCGTCTTCATGTATCCATTGCAAGCTTCAATCAAATGATATGTTCCGAGATGGATCATATTGAACTTGCACTTCATAATCTTCTCTCTCTTCACAAAGATGATGTCTTGAATCTTCAAGACATACTTGCAATATGCTCAACTCTACACATGACCATTCTTGATATAAACCCTTGAATAGAGCATTGATCATCATGTAATCTTCTAGTCCAACACATGAATTCCAATCTTTTCCTATGGACAAGATCTACAAGTATATCTCAATGCAAATATTAGTCCATAAGGATTATCATTAATTACCAAAACCACACATGGAGGCACCATGCACTTTCAGAAAGCATGTCAAGAGAGCATATCAGAGATCGTCCATAGTTTTGTTGAAATTTAAGAAATTTAGCATATGATTTAATCCGAATGAACAATAGATAAATCATCGCAGAAGCAACTAGTATTAAACTAATCATGCGATCTACTAGAACAGTAGATAAATATATCACATCTAAAGCGCAAACTAGAAGCAAGAATTCTAGTAGTATCCTTTGGGGAAGTAGTGTTGGGTTACGTGCACGGTAATTTTAAATTTTCCGTCTAGCATACTACGCAACTATCAAGATTTACTATAAAGATACAAGCGAATACGAAGATCCAATGATCTAGTTGAAGTACGTTACCAACACCGTTGAAGCGAAAGAAGTGTCGATGACGCTCGATGAAGCCTGTGGAAGATTCTCTCAACCTTTGATGATGCAGCCTCTGACTCTCGTGGGTAAACTCCAACTTGATTAGTCCGAACTCAGCCATGACCATGCCTCTAGTAGGAAGATCGATGAACCGGTGCTGGCGCTCTTGGGATCCTAACCATGATGGGGAGAGACATATTATTCTTTCGTAAGTCCATCAAATGGAGATAGGTCCTGTGGTGAAGCCATTGGCTGGCTAGGCCAGAAGGCAGGTGGTACATACAACGGTGGAGTTGGGAGAAGAGGATCAATTGTAGTCTTGCCACTCCAAGTAGATCCAATCGGGATAAAGAACGGGGTTAGTAAAAATCTTATAGTAGTATCGGCGAGATGCAGTCCCTTTTCGGGCGGCCGTAGGACGGACGACCCCTGTAGGTAGTAGGATGGATGGATGTGGTCCAATTTCTAAAGCTCTGCCAGCTTCTTGTAGACTGGCAGTCTCCGAGAGGACCCCCCGCCCCCCGGTTTAGGCCGGGTGGGATTCTCTTTGCGGAATACTCAGTATCAAAATATAAGACTTTCTACCTATTCCACACACATGTATCTAGACATGTTTTTAGTGCAAGGTTCATTATATTTTGATACGGAGGGAGTAGTTCGTTTAAAGCTTATTTGTATCCTTTTTATTGCAGGTACGAGAAGAAACATTACACAACCTTGAACACTTTAAATGGAAATCATCATAGGACTTTGCTCAAGAAGAGCACAAAGCTAAAGCAATTGAAGCAGATTATACTGAGATGTCAGTTTTCTACTAAATAAATGACGTTTTATAGTTCCTCCAATATAATCTTTTTTTGGACGCAAAAATGACGGCAACATAAATATGAATAAGCTACATTTCACTCGTAAAAAAGTGCAACCAGACAAATAGGAACATACGAGTACAAGCAAAAATGTTTAGATTGTTTTTTAACCTACATAAGTCCTTGGTTTAGGTTAAAAAAAACTTGCTTTGAACGGAATGACGCAGATATCTGAAGGAAACAAAACCAGGGGTGAAAATGAGAAGTGAAGTTCTGAAAAAGCTCGAAGTGGTCGCCCACCAGGCGAACACGGGTGCGCTTCTGCTTCCTGCTCCGTCCTCTCACACCCTAGACCACAACACCAAAAAACACGAGAGGAGAGGAGAGGAGAAGCGGGGCCGTGGGAGGCGAAGAGGCGTCGGAGCAGACGATCGATGCAGTGGTACTTCGTGGCGGCGGTCCTCACGGTCCTCACCAGCTCACAGGCAAACACCCCTAGACTCTTGCCCCCTCCGCCTCCCCGCTTCCTTATTTTTTGTCGATTTAATCGTACTGTAGCAAGCCGGATCTCTCCATTAACGGGGATTGGTTGCGCAATTCGATTGTTGCGCGGTTTGGTTTCGTGTTGATTTGCTGTAGGTAGCGGCGGCGGCTTCGATCTGCGGTGTTGTGCCCAAAAGCAGTTGTGGTTCACTTTATCTGTGAACCAGTGCGGTTCAGAATAATGGCAGCTCGACTCCTGGAGTGGTCGGAATGCTAGCGGGATGCGCTCCAAGTCTCAGTTATTTTTTCCCTACCAGTCTCGAGATGTACTGAACTAGGTCATTGTAATGGGATGAGGTAGAGGGGATTGGCTTTTGTGGGAAATAAGATGCCCTGACTGCGGGTTGTTGAGAAAATATTTGATTCCCTAGTGGCTAGTGAGTTGATCGTGGTCATTGTGCAGTCTGGATGGCTGCGTGCATCAATATATGCAGAGGCCAGGGACATTCCCTCTTTTCTTTTTTGCCCAGACTGTAGCCCAACAATGTATTGATGGTTGGACAACAATGGCCGTGAAATTCATAGTTAAATAAGCTCATAACGCTGCACATGAATTGTTGTTTGGGTTTGTCAATTGTAGTTCTTCACACCAGTGTTTCTGATCGCATTACATATGTGCAGGGTATATGGACTACCCTCTCGCAGAGCAATGGCAAATATAAGTACGACTATGCGTCCATTCCATTTCTCGCAGAGTTCTTCAAGGTACATAACTTGAGATTCTCTCGAATTGTATGCTATTGTCCATTAAAAATGTTTGGACCAACATATCTGTTTTACCCCGTGGTGAGTAGGTGACAATAATTTTGGGGCCTTTACATCTGTTTATCCCAAGTGGCGCAACCTGTAGTGTAGGCCTGTAGCAGACAATTAATTCAGAACATTATATCTCTTTATCCTAAGTGGTTCAAACATGTAGCAGACAATGATTCATCTATATTAGTTCTGATATCACCCCATTCTCAACGCAGTTGTCAGTCTCGAGCTTCTTTCTTTGGAAAGAATGGCAGTCTTCGTCGCCGCCAAGGATGACAAAGGAGTGGAAAAGTGTGCGGCTATATCTTGTTCCTTCAGTCATATACCTTATCCACAACAATGTCCAATTTGCGACCTTGACCTATGTTGATCCATCTACCTATCAGATATTGGGGAACCTGAAAATTGTCACAACTGGAATTTTGTTCAGGTGTGCCATTGGCCTCTTCATCACAAAGCCTCTGTTTTATGCTTTCTAATATTGTCAGTGTGATATGATCTGTATTTCATTGCCAAGTATTGCCTGCATTCAGTGTGTTATGTGGTCCCACCTCAGATTTTGTTTCCTGTTAACAAAACTCAGATTGAGTGCACAAGTCTAACTCCGAAAATAGCGAAACTGATTGTGAATAATTGAATTGTTGGGAAATAGTCTGGTTTTGTTCCAAATTAAGCAAGTAGCTTACTCAAAACCCCAATTATGACCAGTATATATCTTTTGGTTTTTTATACTTCTCGACCATGAGTTCTCAAAGCGCATCTTGTGATTTATTGCGCTTTACTGTTTTGTTTCTTAAGATTTTTTCTCATAACTGATTGGCTACACTGTGCAATCTGAAATGCTATATCCTTTTGTTGGCTTGCATCACAAAGTCAGAGTTTTCACCTAATTAGTGAATGCATTGTTGTTGGTTTACGGCACTTGTGGTACTGATATCGATAGTCTCGTGTTTCTTTCTCAAAAATTAAAGTATTGTGGTCAAGATTGTTTTGTTGCACGTGTAGTAAAGTTGTTCTGTTATGAGAAAGTGTCCAGGGCATCCCATCCTTTGGTGCACGCCTGTGCACAGTCTACAGAGGTCATGACGTAACCAAAGCATTCTGCAAAGTTTGAACACAAAACACGAAGTGCATTTAGGAAATCAAAATTGCGGTGAATAGTAGTTTTATATTTTCCACTTATTTATTTAGTTTGAGTTTCTTTCCCACTAAGATTTCTATTTTTTCTGTTTCTCCATGCATTGATCAAATTTAGATTTGAGATTTTGTGACACGGTAGATTGCTTTGTATAACTTGTCATCTTCTTGGGTTTTTCTGACATTCGCATTTTGTTTCGAAGCAGATACATGGTAGTGCAAATGCACACTGGATGAACTGTATATGCCCTCACCCTATTGTAGAGCTAATATGCTACATAAATATATTCAGTGTAATTGGTGCTTGATTTTTACTCCCCTTGATTTACTAATGCTCTTGGTCTCTACTAATTGTGCTAGGCTTGTCTTAAAGAGGAAACTATCAAATCTACAATGGATGGCAATCGTTTTACTGGCCGTGGGAACAACTACAAGCCAGGTTTGTTAATGTTCCTGTTTAATTTTGATTTTGTCTTTTATGCTAATAATGACCTCCCTCTCCTCCCCCTCTCCCTCTCTCTCCCCTCTCCCTCTCCCTCTCCCTCTGCCATAAGAGGCTCCCCAGCTTCTCATGCTCCTGGTAGATGGAGAGAGGCATGTCCTTCGTTCGTTCATTCACAGCGACCAGGAGGAGGTTCTGTTGCACGACAACGATGGGCCGACCACCAGGTCTTTGCCACCGTTGCTATTCTCATGCTGATGGTCGCCCCCCTTCCCTCCCTCCCTTTCCCTCTCTCTCCCTCCCCCTCCCTCTCAGTAATAGTTACCTGATTCACAGTTTGTATTCGTGGTGCGCAATTCGCTACCATCTTTGTAGGGGATTGGGTTCACGAATCCGTTGTTTCCAGTTCAAAATACGCTAGCTACTACAAGGTTCACAAGCAATTAGCACAGAAAACCCAATATCAATAACACAAAGGAAAAATAGAACAACTGTGTTGGTTGGCCCAGCCCAAATAAACCCACAACCTGCTCTAGCTTGCTCCCGCTTGCCTCATTGTACCCTTACCCAGTGCCGCTGCCTCCATGCTTGCTTCAGCAGTCCCTTTAGTTCATCTTGAGCGAAGGAAGAAACCGCCGCTCCACCATCCCCTCTCCTGCTAGCTCCCCTCTGCCATAAGAGGCTTCCCAGCTTATTCTCTCCCTGCGGTCGTCTCCTTCTCATGCTCCTGGTAGATGGAGGGAAGCATGTCCTTTGTTCGTTCATATATGTTCCTTAGTTTAGTACCTATCAGACTGGAATTCTGGCAGTAGGGGTTAAGCTGCTACCAATTCCAATTAATATTTCCTCATTACCCCACGATATTTCTGTTATTTTTCCATTACATTGTATATGAACTATAATCAAAGTTGGAAAGGTCTACTTATTTTAAGATATCTTCTATGACGGTTCCTAGTCAAAGACAAAAAAACATTAACTTAGTCGGCTTGTCCTTTTCGTTGTCACTTCGTATGAATTTAGACTGCTTTGTAACTATCATGCCCCTTACAGGTCAAGGGATGTGGAGATGAACCATGTGATTCGCTTTTCTCAGCACCATTGCAGGGTTACATGCTTGGGATACTTTCTGCTTGTCTTTCTGCACTAGCTGGAGTCTACACTGAGTACCTGATGAAGAAGAATAATGATAGTCTGTACTGGCAAAATGTGCAATTATATACGTAGGTATCTATATCTAGCACTGGTCTATTGTCAAGAATTGCAAAGCCCTAAGTCCCATCTGATCACCCTCAGTGCACAGCTGCCTATGAATTGCTTGCATCCAAACATTTTGAAGACTATCTGTGAGCAGTATTTTATACTCATCTTATGTGCTGTCAGGTTTGGAGTTATCTTCAACATGGGTTGGCTTGTCTATGGTGACTTCAAGGCTGGATTTGAGATGGGTCCATGGTGGCAGCGTCTTTTTAATGGCTATTCCATCACAACATGGATAGTTGTGTTCAACTTAGGGTCTACCGGTCTGCTAGTATCATGGCTGATGAAGTATTCAGACAACATAGTTAAGGTGAGATCATGTAATCTAGACTATGCATGACAGCTAAAATTTCAAACTTCTTATTCTTCTCCTAATGCCTGTAAAGTAAAATTGTGGATTTTGTTTGCATGTCAATTAGTCATGTTGCTATTTGTCAGAGAAAACAAGTTAATCTGACCGCTTAATCTCCTTGGGACTTGGGAGAATGCTTTAGAAACATGTTCCTATTTTTTAACAATCCATATTACTAATCGGACCTTGATAAAATGATGGTTATGCTTTTTCGTTTCATCATTTTAATTTATGCACATGCAATTGAAATATCGCTTCACAAACTTCTGTTTCAACAGGTGTACTCAACTTCAATGGCCATGCTTTTAACAATGGTTTTGTCTGTATATCTTTTCAATTTGAGAGCTACAGTTCAGGTAGGAGTATATATATTTTGTGTCATGGTCCTTTTGTTTGTTGTTAATTTTATAATTACATGCTTGGAGATGAAACATCCTTGGCTATCTATTCGTGCTAATACATGTTTATCACCTCTGTTTTGTAGCTTTTCTTGGGCATTGTCATCTGCATAATTTCCCTGCAGATGTATTTTATGCCTGTGCACATGCTAGTTGAATTACCACAAACATTGCCAGCTACATCAAAGTAGGTGTGGTCCACTGTTATCTAACTTGTTAATCAGAGTGAAAGATACTGAGATCATAACAGCAGCATTAGTTGATTATCTTGAGCTCAGCTTTAATCGAGTCATCTCTTGAAAACTCGAGGCTGCAATCTTCAAAAGTTTCTTTGGTTAGCAACACGTTGCAGAGAAGCTAAAAAGTCAGTGAAGTGAACTCATGATATCAGTGGACAGAAAGCCAATTGCCGTGGGCTTTGCTAATTTGTATTCAGGTGGAGGATGAAGGCTGATTGCTATGTTCCTTTTGGCTTTCGAAATGGAAATGTGTACACAATATTCTTCAGTTAGTTGCAAAGGGTTTGCTAACCATGCTAATTTTCTGGCCATTCACATGCAAGAATAGATACAAGACTTGTGACTAAACTTGAGTTTTTACATCCTTACAGCAGACTTAAGAATAGATACAAGAATGGTGACTAAACTTGAGTTTTTACATCCTTACAGATGACTTAAGATCCCTTTTGGTGCAGGCTATAAAGGCTGGCTAATCGATCAAATGAACTGGGGACCTTGCTTTATCTTCCTAGTATGGTCCAGGACGAGTTGTCGCGCAGATATAAAAATATTACTCTAGCTAATGGTTTCTAAATTTTTACTTTATGCGCTGTAGTTTTGCTAGCATGATTAAATGCTTACTATAGCAATTACAGGCAAGCCCCGTCAATGTGTGAGAGGAGTAAGAAGATGTCAACCTAGGCACACATGAATATACAACATCGTGGAACACAAAAAAGAGCTACTGGAAAACCGCAAAGGCAAACCCCTGATGTAGGAGGCGATGCAAATCCATAGGTGAGGAAGCATCTGTCGAGGACAAACCTTATAAGAGCTTGTCGCAGATCCACCATAGTATAGTCGACGACTTGACGTAGAACAAACTAGCGAGAATATGTAAGGAGCCATAGCAGGAATTTCTCGATGCATGCTTAGATCCATCCAGAAGATGGCAGCTGAGTAGTCGGACCATGGCATGAGCTTGTTGAAAACAGAAGATCTGTGCACCAATGAATGTCAAATAACAAATATGAATTGTCCGGTTTACATAAACCTCACGAGATCCATGCGGAGGAAGAAACAGTGGCAAGGTGAATAACGAGCTATGACTACACCCGGGAGCACTTATATTTCTAGGGTGTCGCAAAAAAGAACCAACCTTAGCCCAAGGGTTACAACTCGGGTTCCCTTTTAAGTACAAACATGGAAACAAAAGGTGGAAAACACATTAAAATGTAGGTGTTCGCACACGAACACGTCACGTGTACCCTCGGCGTCGAGCGCGGTACGCAGGACACGTCACCGAAGGAGGCTCACCGGAAGCGCGATACGCAAGACAATCCGGCGAGCTCTTTTGAGAACCCGAAACCCCACGCGGCCGGGAGAGACCCCGTCTGGACGCACAGCGGTGATGGGCTGCCCTAGGTTGGTTCGCTCGCCCCCAGGACTTCGTAGATCGAAGCTCTCCGAAGCTAAGAGCACCGACGAGCGAGAAGCAGAAAACTAGGGTAGGAGATGAAAGTTTGTAGATTGGTTTTGTGTTTGACGATTGTGTGTTGTTCAATCGGCCGGCACCCTCGTATATAAGGGCGGCTGGACTTCCCGTGCAAGGAAAAGGTTTGGATTCACGTCCAAAACCCTAATTTGGGTCCAATTCGGATGGTCTGACCCGAACCTTCCAAAACTGTTCGGTCTGCATCTTGCGGGTCGTTTTTGACGCAGTTAACGACCTCGGATCAAAATCTCGTATAAGACAAAGTTGTTCGTCTCGAAAAAACGAAAAACTTTCATTTTATGCGTTTTTCCTTTTAACTTCATCTGGACCCTTCAAATTCAGTCGAAAGCAATTCAATGCGTTTTTTAGTCTTTCCGGATGACACGCGCCCGAGGGCAGACGGTGTCTGTGGTCAGGCGACCTGCCTGCGCCCAGCACCCTGTGTGCGCGCCCAAGGACAGACCATGTCTAAGATAAGGCGCCCACAGTAGTTTGGCTCCACAAGTTGCATATGACCTCAGATTGAGATGGTCCAAAATCCAAAGTTGGTTGTCTCGACGATACACACAACTTTTGTTCACATTATATTTTCATCTGAGATCATCTTGGTGACACCTCCTTGTAAGCCAAAATTGGTCATCAACACATGCCCCCCTGTTTTTTGGCAAAGCTAGCGTGCCAAAAAATAACTTGCACCATTATTGTTCTAAGGACGATGTCAACACTCCATCGGCCATATGTTCTTAGGGCGATAATAATTTATCGGCCATATATGCTAAGAGCGATATGTACGTTTATCGGCCATATGTGCGTTTTAGGCCTCTTGCCACACACTCGGGTAGAATTTCTTCAAGTAACGTCCATTAAGGGCCCGAGGCAATATCAAGCCTCCATCTGTAGACTCCACCAAATATGAGTTTCCAGGCACAACTCTCACGATCTTAAAAGGACCCTCCCAGCTCGGAGACCACTTGCCGAATTTCTTGTCCTTCGAACCGACCGGCAAGATTACCTTCCAGACGAGATCACCAACCTGAAAACTTTTCAGCTTCACCTTCTTGTTATATGCCCTGGCTACCCGTAATTTGTCTCTCTCAATGTCCTTCAATGCCGTCAAACGTTTATCGGCAACCTCGTCGATGTTGTCCATCATTAAATTGTGAAAATCAACTGCCGATAAGCCATCTTGCTTGGCGATCCTCAATGCAGCCAGATTTACCTCAACGGGCAAAACGGCTTCTTGCCCATATACCAACTGATACGTCTCAAACGTATCTATAATTTCTGATATTCCATGTTGATATTATACCAATTGTTACATGTTTTATATACACTTCATAGCATTTTTATGCATTTTCTGGGACTAACCTATTAACAAGATGCCACAGTGCCGGTTCCTGTTTTCTGCTGTTTTTGTATTCCAGAAAAGCTAGTCTGGAAATATTCTCGGAATTGGACGAAACCTAGACAGAACCTCCTATTTTTCCAACACGAAGACGGAGTCCAGAGGAGAGACGGAGGAGGGCCACGTGGCACCCACACCATGGGGTCGCGCGGGCCTCCCCTGCCGCGCCGTGGGGCGGTGTGGGTCCCTCGTGGCTCCGCAGCCGCAGCCGCAGCCGCCGCCGTTTCGCCTATTTATTCTTCCCGACGCGAAAACCCTAAACACCCGAGCCATTATCCACGAAAAGTTCCAGAGACGCCGCCGCCGTCAACCCTAGCTCGGGAGGGTTCAGAAGCTCTTCCCGGCACCCTGCCGGAGAGGGGAATCATCACCGGAGGGCTCTACATCACCATGCCTGCCTCCGGAGTGATGCGTGAGTAGTTCATCCTTGGACTACGGGTCCATGGCAGTAGCTAGATGGTTGTCTCTCCACTTTATGCTATCATGTTTAGATCTTGTGAGCTGCCTATCATGATCAAGATCATCTTGTTGTAATGCTACATGTTGTGTTTGCTGGGATCCGATGAATATTGAATACTATGTCAAGTTGATTATCAATCTATCTTATATGTTATTTATGATCTTGCATGTTTTCCGTTAGTAGTAGATGCTTGTAACTCCAAGAGTGAGTATTTATGCTAGATAGTGGGTTCATGCCTCCGGTAATCTGGGAGAGTGACAATAACTTCTAAGATTGTGGATGTGCTGTTGCCACTAGGGATAAAATAACCGATGCTTAGCTTAAGGGTGCGCCGTTAGGTCTAATGCATTTGTTTACTTTACGCACATTACTTAATGCAATTATTCGTTGCTTGCAACTTAATACCAACGGGGAACTCGGATGACAACCTGACGGTGGATTATTAGTCATAGACGCTGTTGGATAACGGTCTATGTATTTTGTCGTAATGCCCACATGAATATCATAGTAATCATCATGTCATATATATGCATTGTCATGCGCTCAATATTTTGTCAATTGCCCAGCTGTAATTTGTTCACCCAGCATGTTAGTTATCTTTTATGGAGAGATACCACTAGTGAACTGTGGACCCCGGTCCATTCTTTTACACTGATAATACAACCAACTGCAAACACTGTTCCTTTTCATTCTCTGCAATTTACTACTGTTTTCCACACCATACGTTTAATCCTTTGTTTTCAGCAAGCCGGTGAGATTGACAACCTCACTGTTTCGTTGGGGCAAAGTAGTTTGATTGTGTTGTGTGCAGGTTCCACGTCAGCGCGCCACTGACAACCTTCAGAAGTGATTTCTTGCTCCTACTGGTTCGATTAAACCTTGGTTTCATACTGAGGGAAACTGCTGCTACACTGCTTCATACCTTCCTCTTGGGGTCTCCCAACGAACGTGTGATCCACGTCATCAAGCTCTTTTCTGGCGCCGTTGCCGGGGAGCAAGAGGATTTCTGCAAGGGGAGTTTCACGCTTCCAATCTCTTTACTTTGTTATTGTCTTGCTTAGTTTATTTTTATTTAGTCTTGTTTGCTTTATTTATAAAAACATAAAAAATTAGTTACTTTTATTTTTGAATTGTTATTTTTCAGTCTTGTTATCATGTCTAGCCCTGTTCCTGTCATCATGTCGCCTGAGGAAGAAATCTTCACTTTCAAGCAAGGGAGTGAGGAGAGTTTTAAAGATGCTTGGTCTAGAATTTTTGAGTCTTATGCTAAAACTGAACCTAAAATGACTTTAAGCCTGCTTCTTAGTAGCTTTTATTTTGGTCTTGTTCTTTGCTACAGATATGCTTTAGATGCTGTCGTAGGAGGAGATTTCCTTCGTTATGATGGGGATCAAGCTTTTAATGCTATAAAAAAATGATTACAATTTCTAGCCCTCCAATCAGTAAAATTGATTTGGCTTTGACAAGCATAAGTGATAGACTTAACACTCTTGAAACAAACATATCTGGTCTAAAAGAAGGGTATAATCAAATTTGTGAACACTATGATAATGTGCCAGTAAATTTTGAACCATCGGGATGGGTTCCCTCAGTAAAAGTTGTTATCAATGGTGAAACTTTTCATGCTCGTTGTGATATTATGTCTGAATTCTGTTTAATGCCCAAGGATATTTTTGATTCCTTAAATCTTTGGGAGCTTTCCAAATGCGAAGATTGTATAATTTTGGGTGATAATACTATTAAATTACCAAGAGGAGTAGCCGAAGGAGTATTTACAAAACTCCTGGGGATAACAATATCTATTGATTATCTTGTCATTGAATGTGCAGGAGTAGGACAAATTACGCTGGGAAGATCTCTGTTGAAACGCTTTGGAGCAATAATAGATGTGGGCCAAGGCACTATGAATTTCGCCTCTTCACCTATGTGTAACCAAGTATTTCCTAAAGATAAGGGTAAAGGTAAGAGAGCTAAGCGTAAGATTGTTGATGCTTCATCACTTGGAAACACTTGATTTTTACTTTCTGCGCCTAGCTGAAAGGCGTTAAAGAAAAGCGCTTATGGGAGACAACCCATTATTTTATTTCTGCAATTTTTCTTTTTTGAGTCAAGGAGTTGTTTACTTCTGTAACAATTCCTTTGTATCTTTATTTTATCGCATTGTTGTGCCAAGTATTGCCTCTAATAGGAAGATGATGCTAGATTTGGATTTCTGCGCAGGAACAGATTTCTGCTGTTCACCGTTTTAATTCTGTAAAATCACAGAAAAATTATTTAAATCTGCAAATTTTTGTGCGTGATCCTCAGATATGTACGCATCTTTCGTTAGTTTAAAGTTTTTCGATCTGAGCAACGTAAGTGTCTCAAAAAAATTCGTCTTTGCGGACTGTTCTGTTTAGACAGATTATGTCTTTTATTTTTCGCATTCTCTTTTTACTAGTGTTGAGTGGAATTCTTTTTTAGGGGAAGAGCTTCACATAACATCAGTGGCAGTAGTTAATGTTAAAAGTAACGGTCATGTTTGTGTCCTTATAGAACATGTGAGTTTTTGATTGTGCACTAACCCTCTAATGAGAATTACTTTGAGTTTGGTGTGGCGGAAGTTTTCAAGGGTCAAGAGAGAAGGATGATATAATGTGATCAAGAAGAGTGAAGAGCTTAAGCTTGGGGATGCTCCCATGGATCACCCCAGCATATTTCAAGAAGACTCAAGCGTCTAAGCTTGGGGATGCCCAAGGCATCCCCTTCTTCATCAGCAACTTATCAGGTCATCTCTAGTGAAACTATATTTTAATTCTTTCACATCATATGTGCTTTACTTGGAGCGTCTGTGTGCTTTTATTTTCAGTATTTTTTTTTCTTTTGGTCAACTTGATTGGACCCCAGCATTCTTGATTGGGAGAGAGACACGCTCCGCTTTTTCATATGAATACTCCTATTCTTCACTTATACTTGTTGAGTATTCTTGTCTAGCTATTGCTATGCTTTTAGCTCCTGTTTTGCATGCATCTCTTATTCAGAGCTGTTAGTTCTTTTAAAGAAAGTACTCTCTTGCTTCACTTATAATTGTTTGGAGAGTTTATGTTGAAATAAATTGATTGGTGTTTGGTTGGAACAGAAAATATTGCATGTGGTAGATGGTATAATGGAAAAAGCTTACATATTCTTGTAGATCATTGTATTGGATAATTTGATACTTGTCAATTGTTTTGAGTTATCAAGTAGTTCATGTTTAAGCTTTTGTATCATGTAGTTAAAACCTATTAATGAAGAACTACCGTAAAGCTCGTTGAAATTTGGTTTGCATGATTGGTATCTCTAAGGTCTAGATATTTTCTAGTAAAAGGGTTTGGTTAACAAGGAAGACAGTGTAGAGTCTTATAATGCTTGCAATATGTTTTCATATAAGTTTTGCTGTGTCGGTTGATATCCTGTGTTTGCTTCAAATAATCTTGCTAGCCTAAACTCTGTACTGAGAGGGAATGCTTCTCGTGCATCCAAAACCTTAAGCCAAAATCCATGCCATCTGTGTGCACCATAACTACCTATATGTGGTATTTTCTTGCCATTCCAAGTAAATTTTTCATGTGCTACCTTTAAACTATTCAAACTTTATTACTCCTATTTTGTGTCAATGTTTACCAAGCTCATGAGGACGGGGTGGATGTCTTTATCTCAACTGTCAAACAGACTTTACCACCGGACTAGCGGCATATACATCCGCTTATCCATTAATTTTGCAAAAAGAGTTGGCAAATGGGGTGCCCAGTCCCAATTAATTACAACTTTAACCGCTTAATTCTCTTCACATTTTTGCCCTGATTTATCAGTCAAGCAATGACAAACAGTGAAATATCTGCATGTGTAAACAAAAGAGAAAGAGGGATGATTGATGTCTACGCACGCTTCTATCCTTGTAGACAGTGTTGGGCCTCCAAGTGCAGAGGTTTGTAGAACAGCAGCAAGTTTCCCTTAAATGAATCACCCAAGGTTTATCGAACTCAGGGAGATAGAGGTCAAAGATATCCCTCTCGAGCAACCCTGCAATTAAGATACAAGAAGTCTCTTGTGTCCCCAACACACCTAATACACTTGTCAGATGTATAGGTGCACTAGTTCGGCGAAGAGATATTAAAATACAAGTGATATGGATGATGATAAGTGGTAATTGCAATCTGAAATAAAAATAGCAGCAAGCAAACATGTAGCAGAACTGGTTGTAAACGGTGTTTCAATGCTTAGAAACAAGGCCTAGGGATCATACTTTCACTAGCGGACACTCTCAACAATAATAATATAATTGAATACATAGATATTTCCTCTTCACTATGCTACTCTGAATTATTCTCTCGTTGGATAACGAACACCAATCCACTGCGTAGGGCTATAACAGCACACCTTAAAGTCGCATTCCACATCTAGGGAACCCCACACTGTCAACTTGAGCGCCCTAAATAGTACTAGACAAACACCGCAATTTCATAGAGACATCCAACACAAATAATAACTCATGATAAGTATTCCTGTAATCTTTAGCCTAAGAGCCACACACGGTGCGCACACTGTCAACTTCGCACCGTGGGACAAAGGTGACTCCGGAGTTTACATTAATAAAACCACTTGAGTAGCATAATCATAAGATAATGAAGAGTAACATCTAGGATTCAACTAGATTACAAAGCTCATGATCACATAAAGATCACACCATGGGAGAGAGAGATAAACCACATAGCTACCGGTAGAGCCCTCAGCCCCGGAAGAACTACTCCCTCCTCATCATGGGAGGCAGCAACGGCGATGATGGAGGCGGTGGCGTCGATGGAGATGGCTCCGGGGGCAATTCCCCGTCCCGGCAAGGTGCCGAAACAGAGACTTCTGTCCCCCGAATTAGGGTTTTTGGTGGCGGCGGAGCTACGGAACTTTTCTGGAGAAATCGTCGATTTGTCGTGAGTTTTAGGTCAGGGGCAATATATAGTCCAAAGGGCGTCGCGAGGCGGTGCACGAGGAGGCGACACCACCCCGGGCGCCGGGGATCCTTGGCCGCGCCGAGCCCACGTGTGGGGCCCTCGTGGCTCCACTTCGTCTCTCCTTCGGACTCCAGGTGTCTTCTGATAAAATAGGGGCCTCCGTAAATTTTCGTCCAATTCCGAGAATATTTCCAGACTAGCTTTTCTGGAATACAAAAACAGCAGAAAACAGGAACTGGCACTGTGGCATCTTGTTAATAGGTTAGTCCCAGAAAATGTATAAAAATGACATGAAGTGTATACAAAACATGTAGCAATTGATATAAAACAAGCATGGAACATCAAAAATTATAGATACGTTTGAGACGTATCAGCATCCCCAAGCTTAGTTCCTGCTCGTCCTCGAGTAGGTAAACGATAAAAACAAAATAATTTTTGAGGTGACATGCTACCATCATAATCTTGATCAATAATATTGTAAGGCACATGTAAATGAATGAAGTGATCCAAGTCAATGGTCTATAGTTTGCTACCAAATAGATAATGAGTAAACAATGAATCACACAAGCTAAACGTTTTCATGAATAGTACTTTCGAGACAAGCATCAAACAGTTTTGCATAAGAGTTAACTCATAAAGCAATAGTCTCTAATAAAAGGTATTTAATCAACACAAAGGAAGAATTAAGTTTCAGCATTTGCTTCAACTTTCAACATATTTATCTCATGGATATCGTCAACACAAAGTAGTATAACAAGTCCAATACGTAGCATATAACGCATGTTGTAACAAAGTTGACACTAGTGTTTGCTTGTGGAAGACAGAAAGAATAGGAAAACTGACTCAACATAAAAGTAAAAGAAAGGCCCTTCGCAGAGGGAAGCAGGGATTAAATCATGTGCTAGAGCTTTTAGGTTTTGAAAAACATATAGAGATTGCATAAAATATTTGATACTCCTCCCAACCTTGCTAACACAAGCCATGGCTAACCGAATCCTCGGGTGCCTTCCATCAATCACATACCATGGAGGAGTATCTATTTTTGAGAGGTGTTTGTTAATTGTCAACGAATGGTAGCGGGTGAGAACAGTATTCTACCTGTCAAACGGACTTTTAAGAGCGGCTCCCATGAAGGACGTTATTTCTACCAGCAAGGCAGATCATCCCTCTTTCTCTTTGGTTTACACACATGCAGGTATTTCACTGTTTGTCATTGCTTACTGATGAATCAGGGCAAAAGTGTGAAGAGAATTAATGGTTAAAGTTGTAATTAATTGGGACTGGGCACCCCGTTGCCAGCTCTTTTTGCAAAATTAGAGGATAAGCGGATGTATATGCCGCTAGTCCAGGTGTAAAAGTCCATTTGACAAATAGAATAAAGAATAACCACACTAATTCCTCATGAGCTAGTAAACATTGACACAAAAAGGGAATAATAACATTTTGAATAATTTAAAGGTAGCACATGAAAAATTTACTTGGAGTGGCAAGGAAATACCACATATAGGTAGTTATGGTGGACACAAATGGCATGGATTTTGGCTCAAGGATTTGGATGCACGAGAAGCATTCCCTCTCAGTACAGAGTTTAGGCTAGCAAGGTTATGTAAGCAAACAAGAATATCAACCCGTACACCAAGTTTTATATGACAAACATATTGCAAACGTTATAAGACTTCATACCGTCTTCCTTGTTAACCAAACCCTGTTATTAGAAAATATCTAGACCTTAGAGATACCACCGATGCAAACCAAATTTTCAACAAGCTTTACGGTAGTTCTTCACTAATAGGCTTAACTCATGATGCATAAATTTAATCATGATCTACTTGTTAACTCAAAACAATTGACAAGCATCAAGTTATCCAAATTAGTGATCTACAAGATTATGCAAGTTTTTCCTTATACCAATTACCACATGCAACATTTTCTGTACCAACCAAACACCAATCAATTTATTTAATCAACTCTCCAAACAAATATAAGTGAAGCAAGAGAGTACTTTCTACAAAAGAAAGCTAATAGCTCTGACAAGAGATACATGAAAACAAGAGCTAAAAGCTGAACAGCGCTAGATATGAATACTCAACAAATATAAGTGAAGAATAGGAGTATTCTCATGAAAAAGCGGAGCGTGTCTCTCTCCCAATCAAGAATGCTAGGGTCCAGTCAAGCTTTATTGAAAATAAAAGTACAATACTGAAAATAAAAGCACACAGACGCTCCAAGAAAAGCACATATGATGTGAAAGAATTAAAATATAGTTTCACTAGAGATGACCTGATAATTTTGCCGATGAAGAAGGGGATGCCTTGGGCATCCCCAAGCTTAGACGCTTGAGTCTTCTTGAAATATGCTGGGGAGATCCATGGGAGCCTCCCCAAGCTTAAGCTCTTCACTCTTCTTGATCCTATTATATCACTCTTCCCTTGACCCTTGAAAACTTCCGTCACACCAAACTCAAAGTAAATCTCATTAGAGGGTTAGTGCATAATCAAAAATTCACATGTTCTATAAAGACGCAATATGACTTGTTACTTTAAACATTAGCTACTGCCACTGATGTTATGTGAAGCTCTTCCACCCAAAAAAGAATTTCACTCAACACTAGTAAAAGAGAGAATGCAAAATAAAAAGGCATAATCTGTCTAAAACAGAACAGTCCGCAAAGACGAATTTTTTCGAGGCACTTACAACGCTCAGATCGAAAAACTTTGAACTAATGAAAGATTCAGACATTCTAAAGATTACGCACAAATTTTTTCAGATTTAATTAACAATCTGTGATTTTAGGAATTTCGTACAGTGAACAGCAAAAATCTGTTTCTGCGCAGCAATCAAAATTAAGCATCATCTTAACACTAGAGGCTACTCTTGGCACAACAATGCGAAAATAAAGATACAAAGGAGTTGCTACAGAAGTAAACAAACTCCTTGACTCAAATAAAGAAAAATTGCAGAAATAAAAATAATGGGTTGCCTCCCATAAGCGCTTTTCTTTAAAGCCTTTTAGCTAGGCATGATTTTGATGATGCTCTCATATGTATAAGAGGTGAATATGAAAGAGCATCAAGAAGCAAATATCAAACACATTTAAGTCTAACCCACTTCCTATGCAAAGGAATCTTGTAAGAAAATAAATCAATAAAGCACAAAGTGACTAGCATAGGAAGGCAAAACAAGTGCAACTTCAAAACTTTCAACATAAAGAGAGAGACTTAATATTATTGTGATATATGAAACCATGTCTCCCTCTCTCATAAGGACCAGTAGGTCTTAAAGTACCCAGCAAATAAAAGCAAATCAAGAGAAAGCTCAAAACCTTCATCATAAAGAGAAGAAATTTAGTAACATGAAGATTTCTATAACCATACTTTCCTCTCTCAAAATAATTTTCAGTGGCATCATGAATAAACTCAACAATATAGCTATCACATAAAGCATTCTTATCATGATCCACATGCATAAAAGTATCATTACTCTCCACATAAGCATAAACAGTTTCATTAGTAATAGTGGGAGTAAAAGTATCACATCCATCATAAATTGGAGGCATAGAATAATCATAATGAATTTTATCCTCAATAGTAGATGGACTGAAAATATCATATTCATCATTGTAAACATCATATATAGGAGGCATATCATAATCAACATAAACTATATCCTCAATAGTAGGTGGAGTGAAAATATCACAATCATTATAAACATCATATATTGGAGGCAAAGTATCATCAAAACAAATTTTCTCCTCCAAAACCGGGGAACTAAAAAGATCATTTTCATCAAAACCGACCTCCCCAAGCTTAAATTCTTCCATAGCATTAGCAATAATGGTGTTCAAAGAATTTATAGTAATAACATTGCTACCATCATGCAAATAATTTTCCATAGGTTTTTTAATTTTCTCTTCAAAAGCATCATGTCCTAATTCAAGATAAATTTCATAAAGCTCTCTAATTTTTTTTTCCATTAAGCCTAACTAGTGAAATAAAAACAAGAAACAAAAAGATATAATTGCAGAATCTAAAGGAAATACCTTCGAGCACTCACACACGCAACAGTGCTAGAAAATAGCTTAGTAGCTGGAGGATGTGAGTACCTTTTACCTTACCTCCCCGGCAACGGCGCCAGAAAATAGCTTGATGTCTACGCACGCTTCTATTCTTGTAGACAGTGTTGGGCCTCCAAGTGCAGAGGTTTGTAGAACAGCAGCAAGTTTCCCTTAAGTGAATCACCCAAGGTTTATCGAACTCAGAGAGATAGAGGTCAAAGATATCCCTCTCAAGCAACCCTGCAATTAAGATACAAGAAGTCTCTTGTGTCCCCAACACACCTAATACACTTGTCAGATGTATAGGTGCACTAGTTCGGCGAAGAGATATTAAAATACAAGTGATATGGATGATTATAAGTGGTAATTGCAATCTGAAATAAAAATGGCAGCAAGCAAACATGTAGCAGAACTGGTTGTAAACGGTGTTTCAATGCTTAGAAACAAGGCCTAGGGATCATACTTTCACTAGTGGACACTCTCAACAATAATAATATAATTGAATACATAGATATTTCTTCTTCACTATGCTACTCTGAATTATTCTCTCGTTGGATAACGAACACCAATCCACTGCGTAGGGCTATAACAGCACACCTTAAAGTCGCATTCCACATCTAGGGAACCCCACACTGTCAACTTGAGCGCCCTAAATAGTACTAGACAAACACCGCAATTTCATAGAGACATCCAACACAAATAATAACTCATGATAAGTATTCCTGTAATCTTTAGCCTAAGAGCCACACACGGTGCGCACACTGTCAACTTCGCACCGTGGGACAAAGGTGACTCCGGAGTTTACATTAATAAAACCACTTGAGTAGCATAATCATAAGATAATGAAGAGTAACATCTAGGATTCAACTAGATTACAAAGCTCATGATCACATATAGATCACATCATGGGAGAGAGAGATAAACCACATAGCTACCGGTAGAGCCCTTGGCCCCTAGGAAGAACTACTCCCTCCTCATCATGGGAGGCAGCAACGGCGATGATGGAGGCGGTGTCGTCGATGAAGATGGCTCCGGGGGCAATTCCCTGTCCCGGCAAGGTGCCGAAACAGAGACTTCTGTCCCCCGAATTAGGGTTTTTGGTGGCGGCGGAGCTACGGAGCTTTTCTGGAGAAATCGTCGATTGTGTCGTGAGTTTTAGGTCAGGGGCAATATATAGTCCAAAGGGCGTCGCGAGGCGGTGCACGAGGAGGCGACACCACCCCAGGCGCCGGGAGATCCTTGGTCGCGCCGAGCCCACGTGTGGGGCCCTCGTGGCTCCACTTCGTCTCTCCTTCGGACTCCAGGTGTCTTCTGATAAAATAGGGGCCTCCGTAAATTTTCGTCCAATTCCGAGAATATTTCCAGACTAGCTTTTCTGGAATACAAAAACAGCAGAAAACAGGAACTGGCACTGTGGCATCTTGTTAATAGGTTAGTCCCAGAAAATGTATAAAAATGACATGAAGTGTATACAAAACATGTGGCAATTGATATAAAACAAGCATGGAACATCAAAAATTATAGATACGTTTGAGACGTATCAATGATCTGCCTTGCTGGTGGAAATAACGTCCTTCATGGGAGCCGCTCTTAAAAGTCTGGTTGGCAGGGGTCATATTGTACTTTCCATTTTTCTGATTCATCGACAATTAACAAACACCTCTCAAAACTTATTTTTACTCTCTATATGATTTCAAAAACTTAAAAAGCTCTAGCACATGATTTAATCCCTGCTTCCATCTGCGAAGGGCCTTTCTTTTACTTTTATGATGAGTCAGTTTACCTACTTCTTTCTATCTTAGAAGCAAACACTAGTGTCAACTTTGGTGCAACAATTTTTATATGCTCGTATATTGCACTTATTATATGCTTTGTGTTGACAAATATCCATGAGATATATATGTTGAAAGTTGAAAGCAATTGCTGAAACTTAAATCTTCCTTTGTGTTGGTTAAATACCTTTTACTTAGAATCTATTGCTTTATGAGTTAACTCTTATGCAAAACTCTTTGATGCTTGTCTTGAAAGTACTATTCATGAAAAGTTTTTGCTTATATGATTCAGTTGTTTGCTCATTATCTACTTGCTAGCAAACTATAGACCATTGACCTGGATCAATTCATTCATAACATGTGCTTTGCAATATTATTTGATCAAGATTATGATGGTAGCATGTCACCTCAGAAATTATTTTGTCTTTATCGTTTTACCTAATCGAGGACGAGTAGAACTAAGCTTGGGGATGCATGATACGTCTCAAATGTATCTATAATTTCTGATGTTCCATGTCGATATTATACGAATTGTTACATGTTTTATATACACTTCATAGCATTTTTATGCATTTTCTGGGACTAACCTATTAACAAGATGCCACAGTGCCAGTTCCTGTTTTCTGCTGTTTTTGTATTCCAGAAAAGCTAGTCTGGAAATATTCTTGGAATTGGACGAAACCTGGATAGAACCTCCTATTTTTTCCAACACGAAGACGGAGTCCAGAGGAGAGACGGAGGAGGGCCACGTGGCACCCACACCATGGGGCCGCGCGGCCCCCCTGCCGCGCCGTGGGGTGGTGTGGGGCCCTCATGGGTCCGCAGCCGCCGCCGTTTCGCCTATTTATTCTTCCCGACGCGAAAACACTAAACACCCGAGCCATTATCCACGAAAAGTTCCAGAGACACCGCCGCCGTCAACCCTAGCTCGGGAGGGTTCAGAAGCTCTTCCCGGCACCCTGCCGGAGAGGGGAATCATCACCGGAGGGCTCTACATCACCATGCCTGCCTCCAGAGTGATGCGTGAGTAGTTCATCCTTGGACTACGGGTCCATGGCAGTAGCTAGATGGTTGTCTCTCCACTTTATGCTATCATGTTTAGATCTTGTGAGCTGCCTATCATGATCAAGATCATCTTATTGTAATGCTACATGTTGTGTTTGCTGGGATCCGATGAATATTGAATACTATGTCAAGTTGATTATCAATCTATCTTATATGTTATTTATGATCTTGCATGCTTTCCGTTACTAGTAGATGCTTTGGCCAAGTAGATGCTTGTAACTCCATGAGTGAGTATTTATGCTAGATAGTGGGTTCATGCCTCCGGTAATCTGGGAGAGTGACAATAACTTCTAAGATTGTGGATGTGCTGTTGCCACTAGGGATAAAATAACCGAAGCTTGGCTTAAGGGTGCGCCGTTAGGTCTAATGCATTTGTTTACTTTACGCATATTACTTAATGCAATTATCCGTTGCTTGCAACTTAATACCAACGGGGAACTCGGATGACAACCTGGCGGTGGATTATTAGTCATAGATGCTGTTGGATAACGGTCTATGTATTTTGTCGTAATGCCCACATGAATATCATAGTAATCATCATGTCATATATATGCATTGTCATGCGCTCAATATTTTATCAATTGCCCAGCTGTAATTTGTTCACCCAGCATGTTAGTTATCTTTTATGGAGAGACACCACTAGTGAACTGTGGACCCCGGTCCATTCTTTTACACTGATAATACAACCAACAGCAAACACTGTTCCTTTTCATTCTCTGCAATTTACTACTGTTTTCCACACCATACGTTTAATCATTTGTTTTCAGCAAGCCGGTGAGATTGACAACCTCACTGTTTCGTTGGGGCAAAGTAGTTTGATTGTGTTGTGTGCAGGTTCAACGTCAGCGCGCCACTGACAACCTTCAGAAGTGATTTATTGCTCCTACTGGTTCGATTAAACCTTGGTTTCATACTGACGGAAACTGCTGCTACACTGCTTCATACCTTCCTCTTGGGGTCTCCCAACGAACGTGTGATCCACGTCATCACTAACTCATACGGCGTTACCTTGGTCGCGCCGTTGAAATAGAATGTGTTGCCCCATGTGTGGTTTTGGTAATTAATGACAATCCTTATGGACTAATGTTTGCATTGAGATATTCCTGTAGATCTTGTCCATAAGAAAAGATTGGAGTTCATGTGTTGAACTCTAGAAGATTACATGATGACCAAGGTTCTATCCAAGGGTTTATATGAAAAATGGTCATGTTAAGAGTTGAGCTTATTGCAAGTATGTCTTGGAAAAGAAGATTGAGATAACATCCATGTTATCTCCAAGCCATCATCTATATCAAGAGAAGAAGATAAAGTGCAAGTGGATACATGAAGACGGAGCTAAGCGAGGCTCTCCCATAATGGTGTATGGGGGAGTATTTGGATAAGTCTTCATCAAGCATGTGCTAGCAAGCACAATCAAGAAAGGTGTTCCAACTTGAGAGAGTCAAGATCGTCATCATCTAGCTCAAGTGGAATGCGCAAGGCAAAGGTATGATCTTGATAGGGTTTCTATTTTACCGGTCTCGTGGTGTTAGTGGGAGACCGGGTTATAGGATAGACGGCGTACAATCAAGAGGGGCTCTCAAATGAGTAACTTGATCGCATCTTTGTGGAGAGCTCAAACCTTTGCATACTTGGCATATCATCTTTCTTGGTTCTTATTGAGCTTTTATCCATGTGAGGATTTAGAGCTTGTGTTCATCTCCATACCAAGCTCTAGTTCATCAAAAACGGATTTCATTCGAATATCTTGTTGCGTTTTTGATGTTCAAGGTTTTACCGGTTTGTCTTTTCTAAGAGAGGTCAAACTCTCCACTTGTGGTTTCCTCCTCACATGATGGACTATTATGTGTATATGCATAATCTTGTAGAGCTTGTGAGTATCTTCTAACAATCCCAAGATCATAGAAAACAGAGTCCGGATGAGAAACATATTGCGGTTTTGGTTTGGAGGTTTTATCGGTTATTCTTTTATCGAGAGGTCTAACCTTTCTCCATTTGGTTTTATCCTCCATTGTTGGACTATGATGTTTCTCTGCATGATCTTATTGTGCTCTTCGTTACGATTCCAACGAGCCCAAGATCATCGAAAACGGAGTCCGGATGGAAAAGATATTGCTGTTTTCGTATCTCTGTTTCTGTCAACCGGAATATCCGGGGGGGGGGGGGGGGCGGAATATCCGGGGTCGGGGGCTGGATATTCCGGCGAGCCTCTGGTAAAACCGGACATTTGGGCCGGACCTTTTGGTTTCCAGGCCGGATATTCCAGGGGGGGGGGGGGGGCGGATATTCCGGCCCCAACTTGGACCAGAATATCCGGTCCCCTGTTTCTCCAACGGCCAGATTTTTGGGAGGCCTCCACCTACCTCTAGCTCTTCAGCTAGCCCAGAATTTCTTCCCCTCCATTGTTGCAAGCTCATTTCTTCGATTACTCCCAATCCCTCCACCCAAACTTGTTGATATTTGGAGGATTGAAGGAGGAGACCTAGATCTACATTCCACCAATCCGTCTCTCCTCTAAGTGAGGGGAACCCTTTTGATCTAGTTCTTGAAGTTCCATTTGTTGTGTTCTTCGTTGTTCTTCCTCTCTCCTCCCCCCATAAGCATTAGTTGCTTGTGGTGGGATTTGAGAGTGAAGGATTTGAGCCTTGTGCTCTTGCCATTGCTTTGTGCATAGGTTTGTGCTCTCCACGAGGATTCGTGGAAGTTGAAAGCTTGTGAACTTGTTACTCTTGGGTATTTGGACCCTAGACGCCCGTGTGGTGGTTGAGACCCTTGTGTGGTCACTTGTAGCTATTCGGGAGCCCCCAATCCCGTTGTGGGTTGTGCCCCGGATCGTTGTTGAAAGGCTCCGGATTTCCGCCTCGAAGGATTCCGATAGTGGAAGGTGAACCAAACCTTTGTGGTGCGGTTCATCGGAGAAGAAGGCGAAACCTTTGTGGTTGTTGAACCATTGTGTTGGTTCACACCTCTCCAACGAGACGTACTCCTCTAAAAAGGAGGAACTCGGGAATACATCCTCGTCTCCGCGTGCCTCGGTTATTTCTATACCCGAGCTCTTTACTTATGCACTTTACATTGTGATAGCCTTCGTGCTTGAAGTATTCTATATTGCTATCACCTTGTTGCTTGTCTTGCTTAGCATAAGTTGTTGGTGCACATAGGTGAGCCTAGTTTATTTAGGTTGTTGGCTTGTTAATTTAAACACATAGTTTTATTCCGCAATTATCAAGCCTAAACCGGAAAAGTTTTAATCGCCTATTCACCCCCCTCTAGGCGACATCCTTGTCCTTTCAATTGGTATCAGAGCCTGGGCTCTCTTTTTGGGTTTTACCGCCTAGAGAGTAAAGATGTCGTTTAGAGAATTAGTGCACAATCCCATTTTTAAATTCGATGGCACATATGATGTTTGGAAAATTCGCGTGCTTAACCTTCTTCGGGACATAGACCCACATGTTAAGAGAATTGTAGATATGGGTTTTTCTTCTCCAAAGGAGGATGAGGAAAACTCTTATCTCGATACTCTTGTATCTAATAGTCTTATATGTGTTTTGAGCGATGTAGTCATGCATCAATCATGCCTTTTCGGAACGCTAATGAGCTTTGGACGAAGCTTCAAGATAAATATGAAGTGTCCAATATTATTGAGGATGATTGTTCTCCCTCCACCTCTGGCCGTGATGAGTTCACAACTTCTTCCACTTCACCAACATGTGATTTGTGACAAGGTAATGATATGGTGAGTGGTGATAGAAATTGCAATGTTCTATCTTTGGACTTAAACAATTCTAGCACTTCAAATGTCTTACATGCTAGTGTTGATAGTCCTTGCATATCATGTAATATTTGTTTAACTAAATCTCATGATGATATGCTTCATTTGTCTTGTTGCCATGAAAACAATACTTCCATATCCTCTATTTCTTGTGTGGCTAACAATGTAGAGGAATCCCAACATTTGTTGGAACAAGACGTGGATCTCAATGGAGCTTCAAGTAACTCTTCACCATCTTTGTCCACTATCATTTTTGCCTTATGGCTATGGATTCAAAGGTTTCTCCACCTTTGGAACCCTCTACATCTTGTGATGATGTGGATGAGGATTCTCATGGAGAACATATGGATGTTGAATCCATAACAAAGAAGGGTAAGATGGTTTTGGTGCTCTCCCAAAGATAGCAAAGCTATCCCTCCTCTAGTGAAATCATTGTTTATGCTATTAAGAGTAGGGAAATCATTGAGGACTTGGAAACTCAATTTCTCGAGAAATGTCAAATTGAGAGAGAGGATGCCGATGAAAAAGCATCCTTATGAATGCCCTTGAGGAAGAGCAAGAGCTCGAGTGTCTCTTGAGAGAAACTTGAATCTCTTGATGAGTCAAATGATCTTATTATTGCTAAAATTATTAAGGAAAGAGATCATGCTATTGCTAAATATAAAGTGCTTAAAAAGGAAAAAGTTGAATTTGGTGTTGGCAATGCTAGACTAATTGAGGATATAGAGAGACTTGACAAAGCCCACAAGGCTTTAGAAAGTGAACACTCTCTCCTTATCAAGTCTCATGATCAACTCCAAACTCAACTATCTAAAAATGATGAGCTTGCCAAGTTGTCTTCTTCCATTTCTAATATTGATGATGCTTGTGCTACTAACTCCACTTTTCGTGAAGCATCTATTTTGAAGGAGAATGTTGAGCTAAGGGCTCAACTTGAGTTGCTAACTAGCAAGTATGGGAAATTGGAAGAAAGTCATGAAAAGCTCTCTAGCTCTAATGAGGATCTTCTAGCATCCCATGCTAGGCTAAAGTTAGCTCATGAGGCTATTATGTCAAAGGTAACATCTTGTGAGCCTCATGTGGACAATGGCACAACTTCTACTCTTAATGCTATATTGTCATGTGCTAGTCCTAGTAATTCATCCACTCACAATGTTGCTACATCTTGTGATGAATTACTTCTATGCCTTGTTGCTCTAACAATGAAGCCTCTACTTCCTCTAGTGTTTGTGTTGATACTAACCATGTAGAGGAATTAAATGAGCTCAAGGCCCAAGTCACTTCTTTGAAGAAAGACTTGGAAAAGCGTCATGTTGGGGATTCTACACTTGACAATATGTTGAGTGTTCAAAGACGCCCCAATGACAAGAGTGGACTTGGATTCAACTCCAATATCAAGAACAAGTCCAAGTTCAACAAGAAAAAAGGGCCAAGAACAAGTTAAGATTCGGCCAAGATTGTTTGCTTCAAGTGCAAAGTTGAAGGGCACCATGTTAGATCTTGCCCTTTGAAGAAGAAGGCTCTTAGTGAGAAGCAACAAGGGAAGAAGCCTCAAGTTCAAACTCAAGTTCCTCAAGTTGAAGAACGGCCTCTTCCCAAGAAGAATCAAGCTACCCCTCCTCAAGTCAAGACTCCAACTAAGAAGAGAGGAGGAAGTAGATGTTGCTACCTATGCCGTGAGAAGGGTCACTTTGCTTCTTCATGCACAAATGGTACCTTATCCAACCCCATTATTATTGATGATGATTATTCTCTTCGGAAGGATAAGGTTGGCAATGTGTTTGCCAAATATGTTGGTACTCAAAGTGGTGTCAAGAAAAGAACCATTTGGGTTGCCAAACCTATTGTGACTAACCTCTTAGGACCCAACTTGGTTGGGGACCAACAAGCTAAAACTTGATCAATAGGTGTTGTTGGAGGGCATTGGAGACTTGGCTACTTCATGAAGAATTAAGGGATCTTCATCAATTATATTATCTCAAGCCAAGTCATTTGGATTATATTGTTCTATCTCATATCCAATGTTCCTCCTTGCGGTAACTTTTATTTAAATCATATATATATTGAAAGTTGCTTGCACCCTTGCATGTGTTAGGTTTTGTACCTTGCTAGTGTTTGTATGTGTTGTGCTCTCTACTTACTTATCTTGAGTAATCAAGTATGTGTATGTTGGTTTGCACACCATTTACTTGTGTTGAGCCTTATTGCTTTTATTTGATATCTTATCTTGTTGGCTCTCTTTTGAGAGATTAATGGACTATTCCATTTTGGGGGAGTGATGTGCTCGTGCACTTCACAATCCTAAAAATGTGTGTACATGAGGAATACCACTTAGTGATGATATATCAATATTATCTATTCTCTATGTGGTATGTCATTCTCATGAGAAATTCAAATTCTATAATGTCCATTAATTATCTCTAGTTGGTTTTATTTGCCTCTTGTTAAGAAAATTTGGATTATCACATTATGGGGGAGTAATAAGCTATGTGCATATTACAAACCTAGAAAATGTGAACATGTGAGGTATTGCCACCTAGAATTGATTTGTTATTATCTTATTCCTATGTGGCATGTTGCTCAAACAAGTTCCATATTTGCTAAAATGATTTTATTTACTCTCTCTTTGGATCTTGTTTGTGATGGACATTCTTGGTACGGTTTTCCCAAATATGTTCGCATATCCTTTTGGGAAATCGATTGCTTCAAGCTACTCTTTGTAGTGGCTTTGCATGATCGCGTGAATACTTGAAGCTATCAAGAATATCTATCTTTTAAGCTTTGGCCTTTAAATCTTATCTTTTGCCATATGCTTATTTGTTGTGAAGTTGGTCTTCAATATCATTTCTATATACCACCGAGAAATATCTCTATATACTCCTTGTCCATGACAAGTGATACTCATAATTGTGGTGAAATTTGTAGACCATCTTCACTTTGGCTTTTGCTTTGAATTGCCTTTTTTTATTGCCAAGGATTTTTTTGATCTAACTCTCATTTGTCTTCCTTGCATCTTTTGGATCCTTGTTGCTCTACTCAAAATTTGTTTGTGCTTTCTTGAGTTAGGAAAAGCAATGATCCCATTCTTGGGGAAGCTATCCTACATTGAGTAGAACATCATTCTTTAAATTGGTTTTGCATCTTATTGCTTTCCTTGAACATGACTAGTGTTTGAATAATATGTATGGAGAGTGATGATCCCATTTGTGTGCATTTTGTATTCAAATGCAAGATCATAAATAATGCACAAATCTTGGGGGAGCAATCCTATATGCTTTTGAACATTAGTTGTCTCATTGGTTTGATCCCGATGACGTGTCTCTTTGGAAGACAAACATTTTCGTCTTGGTACTTTGTGCCATCATGAAAGTGTAGAGGGTTTGGTTTATTCCTTGATGTATTTTCATCAATTGGTATATTGCTTTCATTTGGTATCTTTTCAAAGTGGTATCTTCAATCATGTGTTGATTTGGGTTTTTGATATAATTTGGACAATTTCTTTCTTGTCACACTTGTGTGTGTTTCTTGGTTTAATTGGTGTTTTGTCCAATTTGTATCTCGTTTGGTTCTTGAAGTCTTGTGCATGCATATTTACTATGTATATCTTATGGCATGCTTACTTTCGTTGATCCAATATATAGGATAAACTCCATCAAATCCTAAATGGCTAAGATGTGCATGAAATTCAATTTCATATCAATATGCACATATTTATGTGGAGTTTGTCCTATGTATTGTAGTTGCTCTAACTACTTTGGACCCAATGAGTTTGGGTACCATTTTGTACTTGAATTTGTTTTAGGTACATTGGAGATGCATTGGAAGCTTGTCTCATTTACAAGGAAGGTGTTATCACCATGTGCTTATTGGAGCCAAGCTCGGATGATTGAACTCTTATCTTCTACATCACCAATGCTATCTCGGTAACAAGTATCTACCTCATGCATACTTTTCTAGCTTTTAACCTTGTGTAGGTTGTTTCATGGCATGAGTCTCTTTTATTGCATTTGATGTGTTCTTGAAAAGCCTTTATCAAAACATCTTTATTGCAAATGTGAGCAAGCCGGGATGATTACATATCAAGGGGAATCATGATTCACCAATCCCAAATATGTTAATCTAGCACTTTCTACTCTATGTCTCACATATGCAATATTGATACTTTTCAAAATCATTTGCCTTTTGCGATACTTGTTATCTTTCTCGGAGCATCCCATTTTTCACCTTATCCCTTGTGGATATTTTTGATGCTATGATGAGTGTGTGTTGGAAGTTCATCTATATCCCTTTAAGATAAAATTGAGCTTTGTGCTATGCTTTTAAGCAAAGATCTTATTGGTGTATTTATGACTTCCTCTTGGATATCATGTTCTTTACCTTTGTACCTATTGTGTGTGTACATGTTTATTTGTGGACTTATATCTTCGTGATTGGTGTCTACTTAGAAACTTATACACATTAGAATAGTTACATCTTTAATTGGTATTCCAATTCTTTAGTGACCACCCTTTGTTCCTTTTTTATTCTTTGGTGGTTTCTAAATGGCACAAGCTTTGTTTTTATTTGTTATGCGTTTGCATCTTAATAAGCTTGGTTGGTGTTCAAAATTTCTAAGAGGGAGTGAGGATTCCATGTTGTGCACAACATATTAAAATGAAAATCCTACTTTGTGCACGTACCTTGGGGAGTTCCCTCTTGATTTTTAGAACACTTTTTCGGATCCTTTTGATTGCTTGCTTCTTTCGTTGAAATATCTTTCTATTTGATGTTCTTTTGGATTTTTGGATCCTCAATATAGTTTGATCTCCCTCCATCTATTCCAAGCATGGGGGAGCTCTTATTATATTAGCCTTCTTATTTTTTTCACCCATTTCGGCAATCGATGCCAATGGGGGAGAAGTTTAGAGGGTTTAAGGGAATTTGGTTTTATGCTTTAGTTTCGTTATTAAGCATTTGCCTTTCATGCTCTTGCATCCTTGCTCTTTGTTGTGCATGGTTGCTTAATTCATTATATAAACCCTCGTAAAAGGGATTGTCATCAATTGCCAAAATGGGGGAGATTGAAAGTGCATGTGTTGCCCCATGTGTGGTTTTGGTAATTAATGACAATCCTTATGGACCAATGTTTGCATTGAGATATTCCTGTAGATCTTGTCCATAAGAAAAGATTGGAGTTCATGTGTTGAACTCTAGAAGATTACATGATGACCAAGGTTCTATCCAAGGGTTTATATGAAGAATGGTCATGTGAAGAGTTGAGCTTATTGCAAGTATGGCTTGGAATAGAAGACTGAGATAACATCCATGTTATCTCCAAGCCATCATCTATATCAAGAGAAGAAGATAAAGTGCAAGCGGATACATGAAGACGGAGCTAAGCGAGGCTCTCCCATAATGGTGTATGTGGGAGTATTTGGAGAAGTCTTCATCAAGCATGTGCTAGCAAGCACAATCAAGAAAGGTGTTCCAACTTGAGAGAGTCAAGATCGTCATCATCTAGCTCAAGTGGAATGCGCAAGGCAAAGGTATGATCTTGATAGGGTTTCTATTTTACCGGTCTTGTGGTGTTAGTGGGAGACCGGGTTAAAGGATAGACGGCGTACTATCAAGAGGGGCTCTCAAGTGAGTAACTTGATCGCATCTTTGTGGAGAGCTCAAACCTTTACATACTTGGCATATCATCTTTCTTGGTTCTTATTGAGCTTTTATCCATGTGAGGATTTAGATCTTGTGTTCATCTCCATACCAAGCTCTAGTTCATCAAAAACGGATTTCATTCGAATATCTTGTTGCGTTTTTTATGTTCGAGGTTTTACCGGTTTGTCTTTTCTAAGAGAGGTCAAACTCTCTACTTGTGGTTTCCTCCTCACATGATGGACTATGATGTGTATATGCATAATCTTGTAGAGCTTGTGAGTATCTTCTAACAATCCCAAGATCATAGAAAACGGAGTCCGGATGAGAAACATATTGCGGTTTTGGTTTGGAGGTTTTATCGATTATTCTTTTATCGAGAGGTCTAACCTTTCCCCATTTGGTTTTATCCTCCATTGTTGGACTATGATGTTTCTGTGCATGATCTTATTGTGCTCTTCGTTATGATTCCAACGAGCCCAAGATCATCGAAAATGGAGTCCGGATGAAAAAGATATTGCTTTTTTCGTATCTCTGTTTCTGTCAACCGGAATATCCGGGGGGGGGGGGGGGGCGGAATATCCGGGGTCGGGGGCCGGATATTCCGGCCCTAAAAAGTGTTTTTACCTAGTTTCGAGCCCCGAGTGTGAGCCTCTGGTAAAACCGGACATTTGGGCCGGACCTTTTGGTTTCCAGGCCGGATATTTCGGGGGGGGGGGGGGGGGGGGATATTCCGGTCCCCTGTTTCTCCAACGGCCAGATTTTTGGGAAGGGTATAAATACCCCTCCACCTACCTCTAGCTCTTCAGCTAGCCCAGAATTTCTTCCCCTCCATTGTTGCAAGCTCATTTCTTTGATTACTCCCAATCCCTCCACCCAAACTTGTTGATATTTGGAGGATTGAAGGAGGAGACCTAGATCTACATTTCCACTAATCTATCTCTCCTCTAAGTGAGGGGAACCCTTTTGATCTAGTTCTTGAAGTTCCATTTGTTTTGTTCTTCGTTGTTCTTCCTCTCTCCTCCCCCCATAAGCATTAGTTGCTTGTGGTGGGATTTGAGAGTGAAGGATTTGAGCCTTGTGCTCTTGCCATTGCTTTGTGCATCGGTTTGTGCTCTCCATGAGGATTCGTGGAAGTTGAAAGCTTGTGAACTTGTTACTCTTGGGTCTTTGGACCCTAGACGCCCGTGTGGTGGTTGAGACCCTTGTGTGGTCACTTGTAGCTGTTCGGGAGCCCCCAATCCCGTTGTGGGTTGTGCCCCGGATCGTTGTTGAAAGGCTCCGGATTTCCGCCTCGAAGGATTCCGATAGTGGAAGGTGAACCAAACCTTTGTGGTGCGGTTCATCGGAGAAGAAGGTGAAACCTTTGTGGTTGTTGAACTATTGTGTTGGTTCACACCTCTCCAACGAGACGTACTCCCCTAAAAAGGAGGAACTCGGGAATACATCCTCGTCTCCGCGTGCCTCGGTTATTTCTATACCCGAGCTCTTTACTTATGCACTTTACATTGTGATAGCCTTCGTACTTGAAGTATTCTATATTGCTATCACCTTGTTGCTTGTCTTGCTTAGCGTAAGTTGTTGGTACACATAGGTGAGCCTAGTTTATTTAGGTTGTTGGCTTGTTAATTTAAACACATAGTTTTATTCCGCAATTATCAAGCCTAAACCGGGACAAGTTCTAATCGCCTATTCACCCCCCCTCTAGGCGACATCCTTGTCCTTTCAGCCGTGTCGTGAAATCCTGTGTGCCCACAATGCTTCGGACAACACCTCGTGCCACCTCCTCGGATATTCGTCGACCTTCTTCTTGATGAGGCGAATTAATGTCTTATTGCTAGATTCGGCCTGTCCATTGGCTTGGGCATAATAAGGAGATGAATTGAGCATCTTTATACCATATGATTTGGCGAATTCTTTCACTTCCTTCGCCATAAATGATGTACCTTGATCTGTAGTCAATGTCTGTGGCACACCGAATCTATGAATAATGGGCTCGGTTATAAACTTGATTACCTCCTTATGCGTCATATTCCGGAGAGGTACTGCTTCAGACCACTTGGTAAAATAATCGGTGGCCACCAACACGAACCGATGCCCTTTCGAGGACGTAGGATGAATCATGCCAATAAAATCCAATCCCCACCCCTGAACAGCCACGGCTTTACAATAGGATGTAGCATAGCAGCAGGTGCCAATTGGATGTCCCCGAACTTCTGACAAGACTGACACTCCTTATAATACCTGAAGCAATCATTAATCATCGTCGGCCAATAAAATCCAGCACGCCGTAGCAACCGCTTCATCTTGTGAGCTGACTAATGTGTACCGCATATACCTTCATGTACCTCTCCCATGGCAACTCTTGCTTGATCTTCATCTAGACTCTTCAGGAGGATGCCATCCACCGTTCGGCGATATAAATCATTGTCCAGCAACGTATATTTGAATGCCAACCGCGAACAGCCTTATCCGTCCTCTTGCTAGGATCCTGCAAGTATTCAATAATAGGTCTCCTCCAATCTCCTTGTGTACCTGCACTAGACCCTTCATTAGCAGCCGAATCAATGGGGGTCAATTCGGCTTCACATATTTCAGCAAAAGCAAGCATCGGCTTATAAGAACGATGAAACGCGCCACGGCTGACGTGATAGCCAGATGCTTGTTGTGCTAAATCATTTGCAACACTATTATCCTGCCTAGATACATGAGAGATATTGAAATAATCCAAAGTAGCAATTATGACTAAGCATTTATCAAGATACATATTCTAAACGAAAAACTTTGTTTACTTGTTGCACTATCAACAACGAATCACCAAAAGCCTCCACATGTGTCGCGCCCACGGCGACCAACATGTCTAGCCCGAATAGCAATGCTTCATATTCGTCTTGATTATTTGTGCAAGAATATTCTAAACGACACGAGGCCTCAAAAACAGCACCACGAGGAAAAATATAGACAATGCCGACCCCTGGCCATCGTCACAAACTGAACCATCAAAGTATAATCTCCATGGTACTAGCGAAACAAAGTTAACATCTATCTCATGCTCATTGTCAATCCGATGCTCAACAATAAAATCAGCAACAATTTGGCCTTTCATAGATTTTAAGGATTCATAAGCCAATTCATATTCAATTAAACCATACGCCCACTTGCCGATTCTACACTCAAAATCGGCCTGTGCAACATGTACTTTATGACATCGGTTTGACAAGCTATAGTGCACATGCTAGACAACAAGTAATGTCGTACCTTGGTGCAAGCATAATATAAGCATAAGCATAATTTTTCAACGAATGTGTACCTTGTTTCGGCATCCAATAAACGCCGGCTCAAATAAGTGATAATGTGCTC
Organism: Poa pratensis; assembly: GCA_947311845.1. Classification (NCBI taxonomy): domain Eukaryota; kingdom Viridiplantae; phylum Streptophyta; class Magnoliopsida; order Poales; family Poaceae; genus Poa; species Poa pratensis. The sequence continues at coordinate 32,808,246 of CAMZMU010000097.1, read as the reverse complement.
CTTCCCTTCGGTTTCTTGTGTTAAGACAGCACCAATAACGTTGTCTTCTGCAGCAATGTACAACCGAGATGGCTCTCCATGCCTGGGCGCCTTCATCACCGGAGGGGTAGATAAACACTGCTTGATATTCTCGAACGCTTCTTGCTGCTTTGCCCCCCAGGCAAATTCACAATCAGACTTCAACCGAAGAATAGGAGTGAAGGCACTAACTTTCCCAGACAGATTCACTATAAACCGCCTCAAATAATTTATTTTGCCCAGGAATTTCTGCACATCCTTCTTGCATTTTGGTGCTTCCACTTTCTTTATTGCTTCTATCTTCTTGGGATCAATTTCTATACCATGCTCATGAATAACAAAGCCCAAGAATTTCCCAGCCGATACTCCAAACGCGCACTTCAACGGGTTCATCTTCAGTCCATACTTACGCATCCTCTCAAACGCTAGGCGCAAATCGGCTAAGTGTGGGTCAGCAGCACTCGATTTAACCACAACGTCGTCGATGTAAACTTCAAGTATGACTCCAAGTAAATCATGGAATATTAAATTCATCGCCCGCTGATACGTGGCACTAGCATTCTTCAGGCCGAAGGTCATTACTGTCCACTCGAATAAACTAACAAAACCAGGGCAACGAAAGGCTGTCTTATACGCGTCCTCTTCGGCCATAAAAATCTGGTTGTACCTGATGTCTACGCACGCTTCTATTCTTGTAGACAGTGTTGGGCCTCCAAGTGCAGAGGTTTGTAGAACAGCAGCAAGTTTCCCTCAAGTGAATCACCCAAGGTTTATCGAACTCAGGGAGGTAGAGGTCAAAGATATCCCTCTCAAGCAACCCTGCAATTAAGATACAAGAAGTCTCTTGTGTCCCCAACACACCCAATACACTTGTCAGATGTATAGGTGCACTAGTTCGGCGAAGAGATATTAAAATACAAGTGATATGGATGATTATAAGTGGTAATTGCAATCTGAAATAAAAATGGCAGCAAGCAAACATGTAGCAGAACTGGTTGTAAACGGTGTTTCAATGCTTAGAAACAAGGCCTAGGGATCATACTTTCACTAGTGGACACTCTCAACAATAATAATATAATTGAATACATAGATATTTCCTCTTCACTATGCTACTCTGAGTTATTCTCTCGTTGGATAACGAACACCAATCCACCGCGTAGGGCTATAAAAGCACACCTTAAAGTCGCATTCCCATGTCTAGTTAACCCCACACTGTCAACTTGAGCGCCCTAGAAGGTACTAGACAAACACCGCAATTTCATAGAGACATCCAACGCAAATAATAACTCATGATAAGTATTCCTGTTATCTTTAGCCTAAGAGCCACACACGGGGCGCACACTGTCAACTTCGCACCGTGGGACAAAGGTGACTCCGGAGATTACATTAATAAAACCACTTGAGTAGCATATAAGATAATGAAGAGTACATCTATGGATTCAACTAGATTACAAAGCTCATGATCACATAAAGATCACACCATGGGAGAGAGAGATAAACCACATAGCTACCGGTAGAGCCCTCAGCCTCGGGGAGAACTACTCCCTCCTCATCATGGGAGGCAGCAACGGCGATGATGGAGGCGGTGGCGTCGATGGAGATGGCTCCGGGGGCAATTCCCCGTCCCGGCAAGGTGCCGGAACAGGACCTTCTGACCCCCGAAACGGAGTTTCGTGGCGGCGGAGCACGGAGATGTATTCGGGAGTTTCGTCAATTGTGTTAGGGTTTACTCCGGGGGCTATTTATGGTCCAAAGGGCAGCTTCAGAAGGTCCCGAGGCAGCCACACGTGGCCTCGGCGCGGCCAGTTTTCTGGCCAGCCGACTTGTCGGGCCTGCACAGGCCGCATACGAACTCGATGGAGATGAACCTTTTGTATAAAACGTGCGGCGGAAAATTCCCGCAACTTTCGCGACTAGACTTTTTCCATTTGACGTCGTCTTCAGGCCCGAACGTGACGATCTTTGAAAATAGTTTTCAGACAGATTTCTGGAAAGTCCCAATTTGACTCCAACAAGGTTTCCTTTGCCCAATTTTGATAATTTCTACACATCAAAGTGTAAAACAAGAACATTGTGCACTTTGGCAACTATTAGTAGGTTAGTCCAATAAATGTCATAATATGATATAAAGTGCATATAAAACATGTGACAATTGATATAAAACATGCATGGAACATCAAAAATTATAGATACGTTTGAGACGTATCAGCATCCCCAAGCTTAGTTCCTACTCGTCCTCGAGTAGGTAAACGATAAAAAAATAATTTTTGAAGTGACATGCTACCAACATAATCTTGATCTAATAATGATGTAATGGTAAGTGAGCTGAGATCAAATCATTCAAAGCAAATGTCTATAATTGATATTAAATAAGAGATAATAAAGCAAGATAGTTAAACAAGCTAAAAGTTTTCATGAATGACGGCCTTTAAGACATGAAACCGTACAAGGTTCATTATAGATGTTTTAAGTATCCAGTGTAGGAGTTCTATCCTTCAATTCCAAGCATCAAGCAATTTTTCATAACATAGAGAACGGATCCAGTCAAGTAAAAGTAAACATGAACGTCATGAATCCACTGTTTCGAGGTCTACTCAACCGGTGAGCGTAAGCATTTAGTATCGGCACCAGGATGTTATGGCAAAGAGAACGTTAATGGGGGTTTGGAAGGCCAATGGAAGAAAGTCTCACAAAGCTATAAGTGATCATTAGACAAGAGGAAGTCTTATAATCGAAGCTATGCAAGGAGTAGTGATTGCCATGCAACGGATGCACATAGAGCTATATGTGTATGAAAGCTCTCCAATGGAACTAGTGGGGGTGCATCCAACTCGGTTGCTCACGAAGACCTAGAGCACTTTTGAGGAAGCTCATCATTGGAATATACAACCCAAGTTCTATAACGTAATATTCCCCACATAGTTATACTAGTAAAGCATGAAAACTCTCTCAAATGGAGCATAGGTGCTAAACATGAGCACAAATGATGACTATGAATACTGCAAGTGCTAAACATGAGCACAACTTTGATAAAGGATAGTAGTGTTGCCCCCCTTTTCTTTATTCTTTTTTTTCTTTTTTTTTTCTTTTTCTGTTTCTCTTTTCGATGGCCTCCATGGCTCTTTTCTAGCAGGGGCAACACTCTAATATGATTACAAACTTTTTGGTACAAATAACTCATAATGAACAAAACATGATGTATAAAACTGTATGCCTCTGCCAGTGTAGCAGGATGTGCAATGATCTAGCGTAACATGGGTAAACCACACATCAGCTGTATAGAATCATGCAAAGCAATATATAAATGATAAATGACAACAAGTCATGTAATGTAAAATGGAAGTTGCATGGCAATATATCTCGGAACAGCTATGGAAATGCTGTGGTAGGTAGGTATGGTGGCTGTTTTGAGGAAGATGTATGGGTTTATGTGTAGGAGAACAAGAGGAAGTCCTCCCACGGGTTTTGGATGTACTGGCGAAGTATGCACAACTCTCAATGTGAGAAAAGGGCAATGCACAGCACCGAAGAGGCTAGCAAATTTGGATGGTGGAAGTGCCAAAACCGTAGCTTAACATTAGTCAAAAAGAACTCACAAGTTTATTGCAAACAACTAGCAGGTTCAACATTAAGCGCATGGTTAACATTTACCCCAAGGAGGGCCGTTCACGGCGGCACAAGTACCCCGTTAGATCCCTCGACCTTCACACACAACCTAGTTATTACGAACCACTTTTCAGACATGGAAAGCTATCAAGTCCAACTACACCTTCAACAATTTTAGTGTTTGTAGTACGGTGCAAGCTTAAAGACAATAATCCACTAATGATTTTAACTTAATTAACCAGCAAGCTTTACCATCTATTACTTAATACCTCAAAACGTTTGCAAGGAATCAGGTTATCAAAGTTCAATGATCTACAAGATTATGCAAGTTTTCATTATACCACTACCACACGCAACATTTTCTGAACCAACATATTAACCAAGCAACTCTCCAAACAAATATAAGTGAAGCAAGAGAGTACTTTCTACAAAAGAACTAATAGCTCTGACAAGAGGTACATGAAAACCAAGAGCTAGAAGCTAAACAGCGCGAAAATTGAATACTCAACAGATATAAGTGAAGAACAAGAGTATTCCAAGAAAAAGCGGAGCGTGTCTCTCTCCCAATCAAGAATGTTGTGATCAAGCTTATTGCAAAAATAAAAGTACAATACTGAAAATAAAAGCACACAGACGCTCCAAGAAAAGCACATATGATGTGAAAGAATTAAAATATAGTTTCACTAGAGATGACCTGATAATTTTGCCGATGAAGAAGGGGATGCCTTGGGCATCCCCAAGCTTAGACGCTTGAGTCTTCTTGAAATATGCTGGGGAGATCCATGGGAGCCTCCCCAAGCTTAAGCTCTTCACTCTTCTTGATCCTATTATATATCTTCCTCTTGACCCTTGAAAACTTCCGTCACACCAAACTCAAAGCAAATCTCATTAGAGGGTTAGTGCATAATCAAAAACTCACATGTTCTATAAAGACGCAATATGACTTGTTACTTTAAACATTAGCTACTGCCACTGATGTTATGTGAAGCTCTTCCACCCAAAAAAGAATTTCACTCAACACTAGTAAAAGAGAGAATGCAAAATAAAAAGGCATAATCTGTCTAAAACAGAACAGTCCGCAAAGACGAATTTTTTCGAGGCACTTACGACGCTCAGATCGAAAAACTTGAACTAATGAAAGTTGCATACATATCTGAGATCACGCACAAAAATTTCAGATTTAAATAATTTTTCTGTGATTTTACAGAAAAAACGGTGAACAGCAGAAATCTGTTCCTGCGCAGAAATCCAAATCTAGCATCATCTTCCTATTAGAGGCTACTTGGCACAACAATGCAAGAAAATAAAGATACAAAGGCATTGTTACAGAAGTAAACAGCACCTTGACTCAAAAAAAAAAAATTGCAGAAATAAAAACAATGGGTTGTCTCCCACAAGCGCTTTTCTTTAAAGCCTTTTAGCTAGGCATGATTTTGATGATGCTCTCATATGTATAAGAGTTGAATAAAGAGAGCATCAAGAAGCAATATAAACACATTTAAGTCTAACCCACTTCCTATGCAAAGGAATCTTGTAAGAAAATAAATCAATAAAGCACAAAGTGACTAGCATAGGAAGGCAAAACAAGTGCAACTTCAAAACTTTCAACATAAAGAGAGGAGACTTAATATTATTGTGATATGTGAAGCCATGTCTCCCTCTCTCATAATGACCAGTAGGTTTTAAAGTACCCATCAAATAAAAGCAAATCAAGAGAAAGCTCAAAACCTTCGTCATAAAGAGAGTGTTTAGTAACATGAAATTTCTACAACCATATTTTCCTCTCTCATAATAATTTTCAGTGGCATCATGAAAAAATTAACAATATAGCTATCACATAAAGCATTCTTATCATGATCCACATGCACAAAAGTATCATTACTCTCCACATAAGCATAATCAATTTATTAGTAATAGTGAGAGTAAAACTATCACAACCATCATTGTATCATCATAAATTGCAGGCATAGTATAATCATAATAAACTTTATCCTCCATAGTAGGTGGCACCAAAATACCACTATCATTATAATCATCATAAATTGGAGGCAAAGTATCATCAAAGAAAATTTTCTCCTCAAAACTTGGGGGACTAAAAATATCATATTCATCAAAACCAGCTTCCCCAAGCTTAGACTTTCCATAGCATTAGCAATAATGGTGTTCAAAGCATTTATAGTAATAACATTGCTACCATCATGCAAATAATTTTCCATAGGTTTTTTAATTTTCTCTTCAAAAGCATCATGTCCTAATTCAAGATAAATTTCATAGAGCTCTCTAATTTTTTGTTGTTTTCCATTAAGCCTAACTAGTGAAATAAAAACAAGAAACAAAAAGATATAATTGCAGAATCTAAAGGAAATACCTTCGAGCACTCACACGTCAGCAACAGTGCTAGAAAATAGCTAAGTAGCTGGAGGATGTGAGTACCTTTTACCTTACCTCCCCGGCAACGGCGCCAGAAAATAGCTTGATGTCTACGCACGCTTCTATTCTTGTAGACAGTGTTGGGCCTCCAAGTGCAGAGGTTTGTAGAACAGCAGCAAGTTTCCCTCAAGTGAATCACCCAAGGTTTATCGAACTCAGGGAGGTAGAGGTCAAAGATATCCCTCTCAAGCAACCCTGCAATTAAGATACAAGAAGTCTCTTGTGTCCCCAACACACCCAATACACTTGTCAGATGTATAGGTGCACTAGTTCGGCGAAGAGATATTAAAACAAGTGATATGGATGATTATAAGTGGTAATTGCAATCTGAAATAAAAATGGCAGCAAGCAAACATGTAGCAGAACTGGTTGTAAACGGTGTTTCAATGCTTAGAAACAAGGCCTAGGGATCATACTTTCACTAGTGGACACTCTCAACAATAATAATATAATTGAATACATAGATATTTCCTCTTCACTATGCTACTCTGAGTTATTCTCTCGTTGGATAACGAACACCAATCCACCGCGTAGGGCTATAAAAGCACACCTTAAAGTCGCATTCCCATGTCTAGTTAACCCCACACTGTCAACTTGAGCGCCCTAGAAGGTACTAGACAAACACCGCAATTTCATAGAGACATCCAACGCAAATAATAACTCATGATAAGTATTCCTGTTATCTTTAGCCTAAGAGCCACACACGGGGCGCACACTGTCAACTTCGCACCGTGGGACAAAGGTGACTCCGGAGATTACATTAATAAAACCACTTGAGTAGCATATAAGATAATGAAGAGTACATCTATGGATTCAACTAGATTACAAAGCTCATGATCACATAAAGATCACACCATGGGAGAGAGAGATAAACCACATAGCTACCGGTAGAGCCCTCAGCCTCGGGGAGAACTACTCCCTCCTCATCATGGGAGGCAGCAACGGCGATGATGGAGGCGGTGGCGTCGATGGAGATGGCTCCGGGGGCAATTCCCCGTCCCGGCAAGGTGCCGGAACAGGACCTTCTGACCCCCGAAACGGAGTTTCGTGGCGGCGGAGCACGGAGATGTATTCGGGAGTTTCGTCAATTGTGTTAGGGTTTACTCCGCGGGGGCTATTTATGGTCCAAAGGGCAGCTTCAGAAGGTCCCGAGGCAGCCACACGTGGCCTCGGCGCGGCATTTTCTGGCCAGCCGACTTGTCGGGCCTGCACAGGCCGCATACGAACTCGGATGGAGATGAACCTTTTGTATAAAACGTGCGGCGGAAAATTCCCAGCAACTTTCGCGACTAGACTTTTTCCATTTGACGTCGTCTTCAGGCCCGAACGTGACGATCTTTGAAAATAGTTTTCAGACAGATTTCTGGAAAGTCCCAATTTGACTCCAACAAGGTTTCCTTTGCCCAATTTTGATAATTTCTACACATCAAAGTGTAAAACAAGAACATTGTGCACTTTGGCAACTATTAGTAGGTTAGTCCAATAAATGTCATAATATGATATAAAGTGCATATAAAACATGTGACAATTGATATAAAACATGCATGGAACATCAAAAATTATAGATACGTTTGAGACGTATCAGTACCCCGCATTGCCATCAAGAAAACTGATGATCCTGTGACCAGAAGCATTGTTAATAAGCATATCAGCTATAGGCATATGGTACTCATCTTTGGGCGTAGCCCTGTTCACGTCCCGGAAGTCGATGCAAATCCGCAGCTTGGAGGATCCTTTCTTCTCCACGGGCACAATGTTGGAAATCCAATCCGCATACCTGCAAGTCTTGATGAAATTAGCTTTAAGCAAACGACCGATCTCTTCCTTGATTCGGTCATACATATTAGGATCGAATTTTCTAGCCTATTGCTTATGAGGTCTAAAACCGGCCTTAATTGGCAACCGATGCTCAACTAGCTCTCGGCTTAATCCAGGCATCTCATGATATTCCCATGCAAAGCAATCAACAAATTCTTTCAGCAAGCCGATCAACACGAACTTATAATCGGCGCTCAAATTTTTGTTTACAAACGTCGGCCTAGGAACAGAGTCATCCCCTATGTCTACCTCCTCCAATGGGTCGGCCGACGTAAATCCTTGTCCATGTCTTCTATCTCTTCTATAGACTAACCCATATCGTTCCCAACGGCCCGATATTCAACGAGCCTCTTCTGCAGCCACTCTTTGTTGTGATCCATTAGACTATGAACGGGACAGCCGATTATCACCAATCGGCTTTAGAGAGACGGGTATAAAACCATTCCTTGTAGCACTAAGGAAGTGAAAACCTGAAAGATCGCGCCCCGTCAGACATGTGGCGTTGGGATGTTGCCAGTCCACCAAAGAATCAGCCAAAGCAACGGAAGCCGAATTATCCGCATGGACGACCTCCACTTCATCCTCAACCCACTGAATTAAGAACTGGTGCAATGTGGATGGCACACACTGGTTCGAGTGGAGCCAATCACGGCCAAGTATGACATTGTAGTTACCTTGCACCTCAGCGACGAAGAACGCAGTGGCCAAAGTCTTGCTCCCCACCATGAGCTCAACACTCATAACGCCTTTGGCCTCGGTCCGTTCCGTGCCTTCAAATCCGTTGAGCACCATGTTGGTCTTCATCAACTTATCCTCATCTAGCCCCAACTTCTTGAAGACAGAATACGGCATCAAATTCACCACGGCACCTCCATCAACAAGCATCCTAGCAACCGGTGATCCATCAATGTGTCCCTTGATAAACAATGGTTTTAAATGATTCACCGGTTCTCGTGGCTTCTCAAAGATAGCATTCTTGGGACCGAAATCCAGCTGCGCCACCTCTCCTTCTTCATCTGTAGCACGGAACTCAGAGGGCAAGTAATACACCATGTTAATATCCATACTTCCCCTGGACGGTGTGTTCTCGAAGTCCACCATCTCTCATCACCCTCTGGCGTGGTTTCCACCTCCAAATCGCTCTCCTGCTTATCCGCCAACTCCAACTCATCAGCTGCCGTGATCATGTCGGTGGACGCAGGCGATGTATCAACATCGACGTTTTCCACAGGTGGTGTAGGAATTGGTGTGACCTCCATATCTGCAGCCTTTTTTTACCGCCTTGCGCACCCACATTTGAGACGGAGCCGGGTGAATCCCTTCGAAGAATTCGTCCCTCCACATCTCTGCGGTTTCGCCTTCTGCTGGTTCCTCATGCGCTGCAACTTCCTCTTCTGAGTTTTGGTTATCCCGCGAGGACACCACTTAGGCTGCGTGTACTTTGGATCCCTCAGCTTGGTCTGGCTGCTGCTGGCTTCGTGATCGTTAGCCGAGGTCCGCTGCTGCATAGATGAAACCGGCTGAATGGCCGATTTGCTGCCGCTCCCTGCCACGACAGAACTCCCGTCGTTTTTGCTGCCGTGACGAGCCGCTGTCCCGGCGATGTCTGTTCCGCTGCTTGCTCCTGTCGCGGCGACTGTTTCGGCAGATTTCTCTTCCACGACAACCGTTTTGGCAGATTCGTTGCCGCCGCGCTGCGCTGTCCTGTTTTCAACCGATCCGTCAATAACCGGTTCCCCAAGCGACAACTCATGCGTGCCAATGATCACGGTGCCCACGTCTGTGACACGTCCGTGTTGCCCAGCACTTGTTGACTCGCCCGCTGTTGGTGACGTAAGACGCCAAACCCTCTGCACTTCGTTGCGATGATATGACCGATTGGCGTTGCTGCCCAACCGGTCGTGAACAGGGCGTCTGGTCCTGTCGTGAACGGGTCTTCGAGGAGCTTTCCACCTCGGATGAAATGCATGTGGCGCCATTGGAGGTTGCATATATGTCCTCCGTTGTAATATCGTGGCGCATAGGGAAGTGTCGCCCCATAGGGCCCAGGCATCCACTGCCCATACGGCCTCTCACGCCTCGGAGACCTCTCCCTTGGAGGTGATCTTGGACGCTTCATATGAGATTGCCGGTTGTACGAACCGGCAGCTTGGCGCGTGTACTTGTTTAGCAACATGTCGAAGGTTGGTTTGATCTTCTTGTATCGCGCATTTGCCTCATTCTTCTTCCACTTGCCAACTTCTGGGCTCTTCGGCTTATGAATCTAGCACGAATACCCTCTTGTGCTGGTGCTTGCCCCCGCGTGCGGTGTTCTTAATACTGATCTTCAGCACCTCCTTGCCCCGGCTTGCTTGTCCAGCACCACTTCTCTCCTTGCTGCCTTGTCGTTGTCCTTGCTGTTCCTGGGCTCACCAATAACGACATTAGCTTTGTTAACAGATCTGGCTGCCTCTGGCCGAATTAGCACCTTTTTCCCCTGCAGCTCGATGGTGTTTATGGGGAAAGGCTGTTTATCGACTTGCATATCAGAAAAACTCAATCGTCCGTCATTGATGGCCGATTGTATCTGTCGTCGAAAAACATTGCAGTCGTTAGTAGCATGAGAAAATGAATTATGATACTTGCAATATGCACGCCGTTTTAACTCATCAAACGGCGGTAAAGCATGAGAAATGCGAATATGTTTATCTTTAAGCATGGCATAAAAAATTCTATCACATTTACCAACGTCAAAGCTGAACACCATATCATCATCACGACCCTTGCGAGTCGGCTTTAAAGCTTCACATGTATACGGTTTGGTCTTTGATGGCCAAACAAACTCAGCAGCATATACATCGGCCTCATCGTCCGAATTTTCGCTGTTGTAATCTACCATGTGGAGATGGGGACGGTCAGATTTGGACATATGCATATCTCTTGTTTCTTTGCTTCAGCTCTCTTGAGCCAAAGATCTTTGTAAAACTTGGCTAACATTTTAAAACTCGTAACCTTCAATTCTCTCTTTTATGTGAGTTCTCAAACCATTAAGCACCAAGTCTGCCATGTCCCTCTCGGTTATCACTAAACTATAACATCGGTTTTTAGTATCTCTAAATCTTTTGACATAATCGGTGACCGACTCATCATGTTTCTGCCTAACCGATGTAAGATGTGATAACTTAAGTTCATTATCACCGCTGTAAAAATGCTCATGGAATTTCTTTTCTAAATGAAACCATGTATTAATAGAACCATAAGGTAAAGCAGAAAACCATGAGAAAGCGGTACCAGTTAAAGACAAAGGAAACAAGCGCACTTTTAATTCATCGCTATTGCCAGCTTCTCCGAGCTGTGCTAAATATTGGCTAACATGTTCCGAAGTCATTTTGTTATCTACCCCGTTAAATTTAGCAAAATCAGGCACTTTATAACCTTGGGGATATGGCAAAACATCAAAATATTCAGGGTAGGGTTTATGATAAACTCGGCTGGCTGTTTTGACTCCATATTTTTCAAAGAAAACTTGATCTAAATCTTCCCTGAATTTGGCTAATCTCTCTTCTATCGTGGATGAACCTACCGACGGTGGATTTGCTACAAGAGCCGAATTAACGTTCGGAGTCATGCTAGTATAAGGGAAACGTGAACCCGAATTCGACGGTGTCGCCGAATAAGGGGTACTCGTTAGTGGTGTATGGAACTCCGGTGCAGGAATAATCTGATCACTTTGGACATGATATGGATTCATCGGCACATACGACACCGATGGTTTAGGCGGAGGTACATTCCTTTTAGCATTATCTCGCTCCAAGAGCACATCATAAATTTCACTAGTTCCATCATTAACATGACTCTGGATTTCAGCTATTTGCGCAGGAGAAAAAAGGCTAGTACTTACAGAGGGCTCGGTTGGTTCGCTGAGTATTGGCGGAAGCTTGATTTCCCCAAGTGGGGTGATATCGCCTTGACGATCCTTCTTAAAGTTTCCAAGGAACGCCTCCATATCTTCCTCTGCTTGCTTCTTGATCTTTGCCTCGAACTCCTCTCGAAGTTGTTCCTGACGCTGTTTCTTTAGCGCCTCAAAAGTTTGGCGGTGCTCTGCCGAAAGTTCATCAAAGCTGGGCTTGATGATGTTTTCAGCGCTGACTTCAGAGGGCTGAGGAATCTTGCCATTCGACATGATGATCTTCCCTAGCAGAGTCGCCAAAAAGTGTGTTCGCACACGAACACGTCACGTGTACCCTCGGTGTCGAGCGCGGTACGCAGGACACGTCGCCGAAGGAGGCTCACCGGAAGAGCGATACGCAAGACAATCCGGCGAGCTCTTTTGAGAACCCGAAACCCCACGCGGCCGGGAGAGACCCCGTCTGGACGCACGGCGGTGATGGGCTGCCCTAGGTCGGTTCGCCCGCCCCCAGGACTTCGTAGATCGAAGCTCTCCGAAGTGAAGAGCACCGACGAACGAGAAGCAGAAAATTAGGGTAGGAGATGAAAGTTTGTAGATTGGTTTTGTGTTTGACGATTGTGTGTTGTTCAATCGGCCGACACCCTCGTATATAAGGGCGGCTGGACTTCCCGTGCAAGGAAAAGGTTTGGATTCACGTCCAAAACCCTAATTTGGGTCCAATTTGGATGGTCTGACCCGAACCTTCCAAAACTGTTCGGTCTGCATCTTGCGGGTCAAAAACGAAGAACTTTCATTTTATGCGTTTTTCCATTTGACTTCATCTGGACCCTTCAAATTCTGTCGAAAGCAATTCAATGCGTTTTTTAGTCTTTCCGGATGACACGCGCCCGAGGGCAGACGGTGTCTGTGGTCAGGCGACCTGCCTACGCCCTTGCCTGCGCCCAGCACCCTGTGTGCGCGCCCAAGGACAGACCATGTCTAAGGTAAGGCGCCCACAATATTTTGGCTCCACAAGTTGCATATGACCTGAGATTGAGATGGTCCAAAAACCAAAGTTGGTTGTCTCGACGATACACACAACTTTTGTTCACATTATATTTTCATCTGAGATCATCTTGGTGACACCTCCTTGTAAGCCAAAATTGGTCATCAACAGTAGGCAAAGTCTTTTTAAAATGAAGGTTGTATCCCAATGTTAAATTAATAGCACCACCATCGGCGAAGGTACAAGTATGCTGAAAACAGCCTACAACACAGCACACAACCCATGAACAAAAAAAAAGAAAAGAAAGGAATGAGCACATATCGAATAAGACGATGTTCTCCGCCCTCGGCAAAGCATAAGCACATCCGGCATCAAAGAACAACCAGCCGACTTTAGGGAAGCACTGTGTGATCAACTTCACGTGGTAGAGAAAACAACAAAGCGAAGAGGGACCCTACCCCCTCGCTCTGGATTGAAGGGTACCGCACCGTCAGCCAAATGAGAAGTGAACCTTAGAGCAAGGAGGTGTGTAGTCCAAGTGACACTAAAGAAGGACAAAACGCACAAAACCACTTTGATGCCAAGGAACGCCCAAGATGAAAAGTGTAAACTTGGGTGCAGACGCTGAACTCGAAGATATAGAGAAACCGAGCTGGAACTAAGTACAATAAGATTAAGTCAATGAATAGAAGGAAGAGTCGGGGTAGTCGTCCCCGCTGTTTTGGTGCTGACGGTGGGGAAGTGGCCTATCCTTCCACGATCAGGACAAGGACGCCGACCCACTGACGCACACACACCAAGAGCAGAGACAGACCCCCAATCACAGAGACACATTCAAATTGTCTTTGCCAACCTTCATGCCACACACACCGCCTCAAACACAGCGCTACTAAAGCCCACAATCCATGCACAACTTTGACTACCCACCCGAACCCAAGACAGCGCCTAAGGGAGAAATAACGCCCACATCGTCGTTGCCGTAAAATCCAAAGCGGATTTCGGGCTTCTACCCAGGATGGGGTAGGCGGGATTGGGGAGGAGGGGGAAGACAAGTGACCTCAACGACGCGTCCAAGAAGGAAAATAACGCCCAAAGAGCGTCGCCACCGCCGTGGTCAAGACGTCCATGGATTTCTCGTGGTCCCGGCTTGCACCACCAGCTCCCCAGCCAAAATACAAATCGGCACCCAAAGGCCGTCGACAGCAGATCCGATGGGGAGCACAGAGCCAAAGGAAGGGACGAAATTTGACCTTCGGAATTTAACGCACGAGACGATGGGGCAGCCACGTCCCAGGTTAGAAGATAGCTCGATAAAACGTCTTATATTGTGAAAATGGAGGGAGTAGTAGACAACGATCTATTTGTAACCTACGTGTGTTTATCTATTGTGCGTGTGTGTGACCATTTCAGGTGGAGTTCGAGAGGGCACCACCTGGAACGCCTCCAACGGTCAGTTCGGGTCGGACCATGTATTTTCGCTGTTTTCTTTGTTTGAATTAAGATTCGAGCCACGCTCCGCACGACCACGACGTGCTCCCACTTTTTCTGTTGTTGCATAACGGCTCCCCCCCCTCCTTGGACTTCACTCCCCATTTTTGTATAAGGCAAGCGGCCACGCCGGCAGGTCGATTCAAACCAATTCAAACCCAATCGAGCCAAACCCTCCTCCTCCTCCTCCCCTCCGCCTCCTCCCCCGCCCGCCGCTCGCCGGCGCCGTCGCCGTCGCCGCCAGCGCCATCCCAGATCCGCCCCGTCTCGATCGAGGTACGATCGATCGGTTTTGTCCCGCTCCGATCCAAATTCCATTCCATATCATTTCAGCTCGTGCCTGATTTTCCGTTTCTAATTCCAAATCCCCCGCTGCAGCTGCCGGCCGGCAATGGAGACCACCACCCCTCGCAGGGCAGCGGCAGACGCTGCCTCTGCGTCCTCCTACGTCTCCATGTCCCCCTCCCCCTCCCACACCCCGCGCTCCGCCACCAAGGCCAAACGCCCGCTCAACAACGGCGCGGCCGTCACCGCGTCCTCCCCCTCCCCTTCCCTCGCCAAGGGGGGCGGTGGCGGCGGCGGCGGCGGTGGGGGCGTCAATATCCAGGTCCTCCTCAGATGCAGGTATGTGCTACGCGCGCCTCCTCCGTGAGAGACCTAAACCCTCGCTTTCCATGTCTTGTACTGCTACGAAGGCGAGCATCGTCGAATTACTCAGTACTACGCAGTGTTGGTGTCATGCTATTCTCCCACTTCTAGCTACATCCTATGCACTGTTTACTGGTTGTTCATTGCACGGTGATCTAACAAACTTGCAAGGATGCGTTTCTTGGGATGTTCTCCTCGCATAGCAGTGTTTCAAGGTCTAGTGTTTATTTTCCAATTGGACAGCATTAGCTTAAGGATATGTATGTGAATTGATGGATACTTCTTGGCGAGATTTATCTTCCTATTTGACCAAAGTAGAAACTGGGTACCAATTACGTTTGTCCAAACAGTCCACCCTCTAGTTACTGTATATGTATGCAGATACTGGTTGCCACGGTAGTAGCTTGTTTCAAGTAACTAGGACAGCATGAACAATGTGTATTCTCCGTATGTGTTGTGAACTTATGCTTTGGATATTTGTGGCCAATGTAGACCTTTAAGTGAGGAGGAGCTGCGAATAAACACTCCTGTGGTGATCAGTTGCAATGAGCAGAGGCGAGAGGTTTCCGCTGCACAGAACATTGCAAACAAGCAGATAGATCGAACATTTGTATTTGACAAGGTTTACAAATCCTACATTGAAACACTTTCTTCCTCGTTTACTTCAATTTGTCTGGCATTCGTCTAATTACTCCATGACATATGAATGTGTAGGTGTTCGGACCAAAGTCTAGACAGCAGGATGTGTTCAACCATGCCGTTGTGCCACTTGTGGGCGAAGTTTTGGATGGTTACAACTGCACAATATTTGCTTATGGGCAGACTGGAACTGGAAAAACATACACAATGGAAGGAGGAGGGGGCAAAACACAGGTAATTCAGAGTTCACAAGTTAACGATGTTGTTGATGCACTTTCTTCTTCGAATCAGTTGTAACTCCTGATTTGTTTGTGTAGAATGGCATGCTTCCATCTGATGCTGGTGTTATTCCAAGGGCTGTCAAGAGAATATTTGATACTCTCGAGGCACAGAGTGCAGAATACAGCATGAAAGTCTCATTTCTTGAATTGTATAACGAGGAACTCACTGATCTTTTAGCTCCAGAAGAGTCTAAATTCTCAGATGACAAATCCAAAAAGCCCATGGCACTCATGGAAGATGGGAAGGGAGGAGTTTTTGTTAGGGGATTGGAAGAAGAGGTAGTTTCTTCAGCCGGTGAGATATACAAGATACTGGAGAGAGGCTCTGCCAAAAGGAAAACTGCTGAAACATTCCTCAACAAGCAAAGTAGTCGGTCACACTCTATATTCTCGATCACCATCCATATCAAGGAATGCACACCTGAGGGTGAAGAAATGATCAAGTGTGGAAAGCTTAACCTTGTCGACCTTGCTGGCTCAGAGAACATATCCCGGTCAGGTGCTAGAGATGTGAGTTTTGCCTTTGGGGCATTCCACTTTTGTTTCCCTACCTACTATGATTAAACTGCATCTATAAGGCTGTGAGAAATGCTTATGAGCTGTTGTCATCTATTTCAGGGCCGAGCTCGGGAAGCAGGAGAGATCAACAAGAGTCTGCTTACACTTGGACGTGTCATTAATACTCTTGTGGAGCACTCTGGTCACATACCGTACAGGTAAAACCGGCACTACCTTTGTAGGATGCTTCCGTCTGAAAGCTGCTTTATTCCTCTGACTTTTGTGTTTTGTCATGCAGGGATAGCAAGTTGACAAGATTGTTAAGAGATTCCTTGGGTGGGAAGACAAAGACTTGTATCATAGCAACCGTTTCACCTTCAGTGCATTGCCTTGATGAGACATTAAGCACGCTAGACTATGCGCATCGTGCAAAGAATATCAAGAACAAACCAGAGGTTGGGCCCATGTCTCTGATAAACTAATTCTGAATGAAGCAGTAATCTTTACTAAGATAGCTGATGTTAGTTATGTGCATATCATTTGCAGGTCAATCAAAAGATGATGAAATCTGCACTCATCAAAGATTTATACTTCGAAATGGACCGTCTCAAGCAAGGTATGCCCTTTTCCTCACAGATATGCTTGAACCGGCGTTGTCAACTAAATGAAATAAAACACAAAATAACCATCTCTTATGTAAATCTAAATCATCTGTTGATGTTATTTCTGAAGCATAATTATGTTGTGTAGAATGTTTCATACGACAGAGGGGTTGCATACATGTTATCTTGTTTTTTTAATACCATATGTTAAACCACCCACGTGAGCAATTTTAAGGAGATAACATCCACAGAGTTAAATTATCTTGAACATCGATGTTGCCGAATTATTTTTTCGCAAGGTTCCAATGCATTCCTTTCAAAAGAATCGTAAAAACTCAGTGCATTCCAATTGCAACGGTTCAGCTTCTGTGGCATAGCCTAGTATGGATATGTTGCTTGATTTTGTATCTTTCTTAGAAATGTACTATTTTCTGCAATCATTTTCTTCAACTTTTTAGTTCGATCGAGCTTAGATCATTTTAAAAGATATATATACTCTATGTCACTACAGCTACTCAGTTTGTTTTTCTTTGGCCAGAACTATATGCTGCTAGGGAAAAGAATGGTATTTATATTCCAGGGGAACAATACTTAGCTGATGAAGCTGAAAAGAAGGTACCAGCCTCTGTTTGAATTATACATATACGCTTGGCTGTGCAAATTGTTATTGAGTGTGATGGATAAATATTTCAGGATATGTCAGAGAAGCTGGACCGTTTAGAGCTTGGTTTGGAATCAAAAGACAAGGTATACCTTTTGTCCTGGTTGTGGATTTGCAATTTACTATTTTAGAACTAAAATTATGATTCAAAATGATTACAGCAATTGGATGAGCTCCAGGGACTGTATGATTCTCAGAAAGTGTTAAGTGCAGACTTGAGCGATAAACTTCAGGCGTTGCAGGTACACATGTTTTTCTTTCATATGCTTGTTGAATGACTGAACTATTCTTGTATTTATATTGTTTTTTTCATTTTTTGCAGGAAAAGATGCAGGAGACTGAGTGTGCCCTAGCGATCCTTGAAGAGAAGTATATACAGGCAAATAATAAAATAAAAGAGAAGGAGTATCTGATAGAAAATCTTCTTAAATCAGGTCAGAAAAAACCGTACTTCAAGTTTCTGTTAAGTAAATACTGATATGTTTGCTTAGTGTGTGATCCATGTGAACTGGATTGCAGTATGCATTTATCAAGCATGATAGATTTGAGGTATCTTGTAATATGTTTAATACTTAATTTCTGTATGTACGGTTATTGTGTCTAAGGCACTATTGTTTTTTTTTGGTATTACTATCCGATCTGCTGGTTTGCATGTCTCCATGGAAGTTCCTTGATACCTATACACAACTGCAGCTCTTTACACATTACAATGTCCGTATTCACAGCCCTTTATTTCATTACTTACTTCCATTTTGTCTCCATGGGACAAAGTTCTTAAATACCTACACTATACAGATAAAAATGCTAACACTATAAACTAGGAACACAACTGCAGCTCTCTGCATGTTACACTCTCCATGTTTGGAGCTCTTTATTCAATAGTTCGTTACCTTTCGCTTCAAGATGTCTGCATTGGCGTTGGTTGCTAAAGGTGGTTTTGCTTATCATCTGTTTTTTTCTATCTTTTTTTAGAAAAAGTTCTTGTTCATGAAGCTCACACGCTTAGATCTGAGCTAGAGAATACAACAGACGACCTCTCTGGGCTATTTTCAAAATTAGGTTTGTCTTCTTTTCTCCCTCTGCCGTCATGCTCCTCCTTTTCACTTCAAATGTCATGATATACATATATATGCATGTTCTGATTTTCAGAAAGGAAGGGCAAAATTGAAGATGCAAACAAAAATATAGTTGGACAGTTCCATTCCCAGCTCAGTCAAGACATGAGTATCTTGCACAGAACCATCTCAACTTCGGTCTCTCAACAGGAGAGCCAACTAAAAGTACTGGAAGAGAATATGCAATCTTTTACCAGCTCAAAGGGCAAGGTATGCCTGCAAGAAAACATGTCTCTACAGGTGTATTGTAATCTACATAACTCTAACTATTGGAAACTTGCATAGGTTGCTGGAGGACTTCAAAATCATGTAAGAGAAATGAAAGGGAGCTTCAGCTCAAGGATTGCAGAATTGCATGGCTTCACGAATGAACTCAACCTCAAATCTCAGTTAAGCTCTGAGAAGCTAAATGGACAAGTTAGCGCACACATATCTGATCTGGAGGACGTAAGTATACTTCATCAGCATATTGTTTTCTGTAACTTGTTGAATATCTTGCTCTATTGTTTTTTGAATGAACTATCTTACTCCATTGTTACTGTGATAGTTTATTGTTAAACTTTATCTGGTTCCTGCAGTGTTTGAAGGGACTCTTGGCCGACGCTGACCAGTTACTCACTGGGCTACAAAATGGGCTTTCTCAGCAAGAAGAGAGCTTAACTTCATTGGTGGAGCAGCAACATGAGGTAGGTTTACCATGAAATTAATTATTAATACCCTTCAAATGGTCTATTAATGATTACAGTTGTTTAAGAAACTCTTACACTCAAACAGGGACTCTCTAAAAATGTGGAGAGAACAAAGTCCATCTCAGCAGCTACAATGAATTTCTTTAGCACAATAGATGCTCATGCAGTGGAACTCAAAAGGATATTAGAAGAATCACAGTCATCACATCAAAAGCAACTTCTCCATCTCCAAACGAAGTTTGAGGTAATCCTTTGTTGTAGATTATGTGAATTCTCCACTAGAGATCTCTATGAAAGTTTATTAGGTATAGTTCAATAACTGTTTACATGAAAATACGGTTTTAGGCTTGTGCTGCTGATGAAGAGAAGTATCTGATGGAGAAGGTAGCTGGGCTGTTAGCAGAATCAAATGCTAGAAAGAAAAATATGGTATACACATTCTACTTTGTCAGTACTGCTATACTTCCTTTCCACTGGTTGATATTCCGATTGCACCACACAATGTAGAGGCTAGAGTTGTGGAACATATGGTGGCACACGCCAGTATACCTGTGCACATGATACTATTTGTGACCCTCAGGCTGAACATCTACTTGTGATTGTTATATGTGGTCACTTCACTAGGTACGGGATGATATAACCAGCCTCGATAAGACAGCTTCTGAGCGATCCAATAATTTACAAACTGAAACCACCAAGCTTCATGATTTCACCTCTTCTATGAGAGAGCAATGGGAAGCCTACGTGGAGACAACTGAAGGAGCATTTCACAAAAACATATCCTCTATTGAACAAAAGAGATGTTGCTTGGTGGAGAACCTCCAGCAGTGGTAAGTTATTTGCGGTTCCTACTTGATTTTGAATTTCTCTAACACGACTAACACATATTCCTTATTCTGCAGCAAGACAAGGACTGAACAATGCTCGGAACAATGGAGCAATGCTCAAAATTCAGTATTGGCACTTGGAAGAAGCAATGCAGAAACAATAGGTTCAGTCATAAGGTATTTGCAGTTGTTACACTTTTCTGATTGATTTGTTTAAAGAGAGAAATCTTCAGTCATGCTAAATCTGTCTCCTTTGAATGAAGCGATGGAAATGAGGCGAACAGCCAACTGCACATGAGATTTTCATCTGCTGTCAGCAATGCTCTTGAAGATAATGATATTTCAAGCAAAGCTCTTGTTTGCTCGATTGATGGTACTATATATCTCTCGCTGCAGAGCTGCTTCATTTTTTGGATTGAATGTGTACATTTATATTCCCTACGAATTGTTTCTTGGCAGATTCATTAAGATTGGACCGTGAGATTTGTGAGACTGTGAAACCTATCATTACTGCATCACAAGCACAGCTGTGTGAGCTTCAGAGGAGTCACCATGAGAAGACGCTGGTGATATCAGGGAATGCCAACAGATCACTGGGGGATGACTACAAGGTGAGCTGATCGAAATGGGTGCCAGTTTGTTTATCCAACACACATGTTCTATTAGTTTTAATAATGGGTTATCTGTTTATCATGCAGGTGGATGAACCGACTTGTTCAACACCAAGAAGGCGGCAGATCAACATCCCCAGCAGCCAATCGATTGAGGGCTTGGTAACTCCATTGGAAGACCTTGTGAAATCATTCTGGGACAGTAGAACTCCGTCGAAACTCATGACTGGAAACGTGAAGCGCTTGGATTTGGCAATCGAGACCGAGAGAGTTCCTCTCACTACAATTAACTAGAACTCTACTACCACACATATATTAGAGCACGAACTTTATATGTTCTAGAGATGGTGGGTGTTGATTATGTAGTTTGAAGATCAACCTTGGAGGCTGTATTGGCCTGAGCTAGTTGATCTTTCTGTCGTCGAAGTATGTATTTGAGACAGTAGAACTCCATCGACCACATGCAACAAATTAAGCCATATTATGCAGATATGTTCCAACAGCTAGAGTTGGCAGTATGCTTGAAAGAGCACATTGAATAAACATAGATAAGTTATAATATCCTAACCCACAGAGCGTCTAGATTAGATATGCCTTGCAAAGCCATCTTAAGAAGTTGCACTGCTAAACGAAGGACAACCTGATGTGGTACCGCTAAACAAAGAAGCGGAGCGCAGGCATATGAAACTAAAGCTAGACTGTCGTGGGATGGTGATACCCCAGATTTTATTATGCCGTTTGTAATGGATGATGTAACTCTTCTATCTAAGAAATAAACGCCACCTGGCATCCTTTAAAAAAAAAAAACCGGTACTGCCAGTTACTCCCTCCGTTCTAAATTAGATGGCTTCCATTTGTCTAATGTGATATATCTAGACATGTTACATGTATAGATACATTCACTTTTTGACAAATGGAAGTCATCTAATTTGGAACGGAGGGAGTAAATGCTACTCCCTCCGCACTAGTATATAACACGTTTTGGTAGACTAATTGAATTTATCAATAAAACGTCTTATATAATGGGACAGAGAAAGTACATTACTTAGTATATGTGCCAAGATAACGGATAAAATTCACTTCGAACATGACAAGTACACCCGTATCAGTATGCCGTGATAGCCGCCACCTGCAGAGCGGCTTCTGCTTTGACAATGGACAAGCTCATCAACAACTGCGTGCCATGGGTTAACGGGTCGGAATGGTAGTGGAACTCCACTACATTGCACTTTTCTTCATCCCTCTCGCCCGCGGACGGCTGCCAACACAGGAAGCTTACCGTCGTTGTGGTTTGTGGGGCCTTTGTCGCCGTCCTAGGCGTTCCTCATCCATGACATGTTGGCAGGCTAAAACTGTTCCGTGTGTGGCCCAGGGCCGGCCCTGACATTTCAGGGGCCCTGTGCAAAACACAAAAAATGGGCCCCTATGCACACATAATAAAGGTATTTTTTAAATATCCAATAACATTAGATATATTAAACAAAAAATAATTTATTCTCGTAGAGACTACATATCAGGAACAACCCTTATTGGTGACAATGTTCAATTCATACAGCAAACTACATTTGTCCAAGGAAATGCATAGCTAGATGATTGAAGCTTGACTGGTTGTTGCTGACGCTTGCTAAGAGAATCCACCAAAGCAACGCATCAACAATCCCTATGATTGTCTCTGGTTTGCCCTGCCGGCAACGGCAAATCAACAATCTCCTTGCCGGCGGCCGCCGGGGTCCCTGCTACTGGAGTTTCTGTTTACCGGCAAATCAGCAATCTTCTTACCAGAGTCAGACATCCCATGCGTGGTCCCGGGCCGCTGGGATATATAGAAGGGCCAAGGGTAGATTGCACAAGCCGCTCCAAAACGGGATCTCTTCCTCCATTAAATTGGAGGCTGCCGAGGAGAACAAGGAGGCGAGAGGACTGAGGACTGAGGAGTCGACGAGACGAGGGAGGCGAGGCGTGCGCGTACTGTTGACCAGTTCAGTTTCGATCTGTTTTTCCTATCGACTAGCTAATTGCCCGTGCGTTGCAACGGGTACATACCTATTTTTGTGGTTCAACACCAATATTGATCGATCAACATGTATCTTTAGAATGCTTGTACATCAGCCAGCATTGTTGCATCCACTATCTTCACTTGTCCATCTTCCAAATGGAAGGTCGCCATCTCCGTCAATGGAGCATGAAAACTTGCATCTCGTTTCCACCCACACTAACACAAATAATTTATGGCATCAGCTTTCGACCCCCACTAACACAAATAATTTATGTGCTTGTCTATGGTCTACAGTTTTTGCATTGGTTGCCTCCAAGACACAAATATATGAGTGGATATCAAGCCAAAATCGAACAATCACATTTAAAAAAATCATCGTCATGCGTACATATTCCAACTCCTGACTGCAATAACGGCTCGTTGTGCTAGCGTTGGACAAAACAACAATACCATGGGCATGAACAAATTAATAAAAACAACGACAGAAGCACTCATCTCATGTGTAAAAATAAAGAGTAATGCACCCATGATTATGATTTATGGTTTTATCTAAAAACAATATTGTAATTGTTAGCATCAACTTGCAAACATAAAACTCATACCTTTTGGTGAACTAAAAACAAAAAGTGTCAACAAGACTGTCCACACAACTCTCGTAGTTGCAAAACCCACTGACTACATATACGAAAATAAATTTCTACACAAGACATACCATTGAAGAATTTTAGCTAACTAAGTTTAGATATAAAAAATGTCAACAATAAGAAAATAAGGAAACGTGCATTTCTGCCCAAAAAATCATCTTTTCTTTTTTACATCCAAATAAAAAACATGTATTTGAGAACTTTTTTAACTTTTTAATCAAAAATATTTGCAAGGAAAATGTCCATTCTTAGGATTACAACCATCAAATATCATTCACTTTGAAGATAGCTAAAAGCACATGGGTTGCTACATAAAAAAAAATCATTTGACATCAGGTTCTTAGAGTACATAATGCACAATACGCTGCCCATCGGAGAATTGCCCGGAGATGATCCTCGAATTGTGTACAAAGAATATTGTATTTTTCCACAAGAGAATTGAATAAAGTCAGTGTACATCATCACTTGATATCTTACCACTTTGACACAAGAAGTTGAAATCTTCAGTGCATATATTCCATCAAAGCAATTGCAGTGCAACGTGACATCCTAACTCTACAAGATAACTGGTAGTACATATACATGAGAATATACTCCCAATCATGATCATAGTAAGCAAATAAAAAGAGTGTTTCCTGTTATAACCATGGAGAAGGTACATACAATCCTACAATCTGGCAATCAAGCATATAAGAAATTTCACTTTCATTTAAGGACAGATATGACTGATTGCTAGTACAAACCATGCATAGGAAAAAACATTCAGAATTTCTCCTCCGGCCCATTTTCGACCGTCACATGACAAAGAAAACAAATGTAGTGATTGGAGGGACACAAAGGCCTTGGCATTAACACCAAAGAAACGAAATAAATGACAAATTTGTGGCAACAGTCCAGTCTGATGTACAAGAACTCTGAATAAAGCATCATCAAATCTAGCAATATTTGGTTCTGTAGTTTCATGCCAAAATCTTCTGGAGGGGGTGATGCATGGTCTCGACCTGGTGAAGAAGGGCGCGATTTGGCAGATTGGCTCAGGCTCGATGGTGAAATTCTGGCGTGACAACTGGATCCCGCGCTCTGATAGTCTGAAGGTCTCTGGCATGAAGAAAACTTGCAGGCTGAAGTGGGTATCGCAGTTCATCGACCCGGTGACTCGCAGCTGGGATGAAGCAATCATCAGGAAGTATTGCTACCCTCATGATGCAGCGGCAATTCTCCAGATCAAGCTTCCGAGTAGGCAGACGGAGGACGTGTCGGATGCCCTAATGCTTGATCAGTAAAGCTCACCCTTATTTCAAAAAAAAAAGCATGAACATTTGTATATAGTCAAGCTTTTTGGATCAACAAAAGTAAACAAACATAGCATCTAATGAAACAATAATTACGTTCCCAGTGCATTTCTCTTGTCTTCTGTTATTATGTCGATTGATACAAGACATGATAGTATAGGCCAAAAAAGTGAAAGAGTGCAATGAGAAGGCCTAGCATATTCTTTTGCTACAGCAGCACAGCAACACACGACATCCGTTCAAACCAGAAACTCGCAGATCAGAAGTCCCTCACTCACGCTCACAAGTTTTTTTAAAAAATAAAAAAAAAAAAAAAAATCACGCTCACAAGTAACTTCAAGAATACTTTTCTGCAACTGGGAGATTATGAAAAATCCTTGCCCTGATACCTCCAAAATCTCAGTGAGAACCTATTTAATGAGTTCTACCTTTCTACACTGCAAGTTCAAATATTTCTACAAATGCATTTAATATCGTTCGCAATCCTCCAGTCCACCTGCGTAGCGGGCTTGCATGGGGTTTATGGCACATCCCAACAGCCTTCGTTCTAGCCACCAAATATAAATGTAGATCATGCAAGATAAGCTCACCCGAAATTTTCCAAAAGCAGGGAGCCCTCTTCTTCATTCGGAGCTTCAAGAACCTGAGCATGAAAAAGAATTCATGAATTACTTGGTCAAATTAACAAACAATAGTATTATATAACAGGAAATTACACCTGGTTGGTTAAGAAATGAATTACTTTGTCAGATGGAGTAGACGTTTTCTTGAAAGCCAGAATAGCATGGCTGAACCAACTAACCATGGACAATGGAATACCCTCAAGCGACAAGCCCCGCTTGGCTATAGAGGAATACGTACATCTCAGAAGTTCATAGCAGCCCCTCCATCGTCAGCGTCATAAACAAAACCTGCGCACAAGAGTCAACACCAAAAATCATGAAACCGAGGACGCATAGCAGACATATCAAAGGACACACAAAGCCCATGTAATGCGTAGAAACATACCTCTCTAATAGTGTTTTCAAGATGTTTAGTTCAGTTGAAGAGACAGTCTCATGGAAACCTCCGAGGGCAGCCACGATCTCTTGAAGTGCCCAGGACAGCGCCTTAGCACATGAACCCTTTTGGCGGTCCCAGTCCGGCGGCGGCATGGAGGAGGAGTCCGGCGAGGCGGTGATGGCGTGCAGCGGCGGCGCTAGGACTGGGGATTAGTAGAAAAGGGATCGGCCAATTGAGGCTGGGGCTGACAGTCGTACCGTGCTTCGCCGCCGGCGACCCATGACGGCTGCTTCTGCTTGGCCCTATTTGGATCGGCCACCACCTGCGCTGCCCATCACCATCCCCATCAGCATCGGGCACTCGGCCTGCACCGGTAGCTCTACTCCTCGGCCAGATCCAGCATGACGGCAGCGAGAAGCGTCGGCGACTCCGGCCATGGGGATCGGCGGCGAAG
Organism: Poa pratensis; assembly: GCA_947311845.1. NCBI lineage: Eukaryota > Viridiplantae > Streptophyta > Magnoliopsida > Poales > Poaceae > Poa > Poa pratensis. The sequence goes on along the minus strand of CAMZMU010000097.1, from coordinate 32,782,053 downwards.
GGAAAGAGCGAGATGAGAGAGACGATGGAGAGAGAAGAAATGTGGGTAGGGCCAAATGCCGATTGATTACCGCTGATTGAGCGTGTAATTAACCGAGTGTTTAATTCCGGTCGTCAGCTGATGGAAAAAAACCCTGCGGGACGAAGGACAAGAGGGGTTGGACGAAGGTGGGCAGAATGTGGAACGAATCGTTCTGTTTAGATATATAGTAGAGATAGAGATAGAGATAGAGAAGATAGAGATAGTTACGCTCGCGGCTCGCTCGCTCTAATTTACTGGACCTTCATATACTGGTATACATACCTGGGTGGGGCCCAAACAATCGGGGGCCCTGTGCCACCGCACGGCCGCACTTGCCCAGGGCCGGGCCTGGTGTGGCCTTGCCATCTACACGGTACCAATGTACAACATGGTATGTACGAATGCCCTACTCGGTACTCACTCTTCTTAACTGGATAACAAGCCGGCTCATATCGTTCGAACTCGCTAAGCTCGTTAATTTTAACGAGCAAAAAGGTCAACTCGGCTCGACATGTCTGAGTTGGCTCATTAAACTCGGCAAAATTTGTTAAGAATTTGACATCAACTATGTACAAAATAGAAATATGTCACGATAAACAATCTAATATCAAGGAGCTCAGAAGAAATAATAAAACAATTCACAAACAATGTTGGGATGGCCAATATGGGCCGATGGCTTATTCTGGCCTATTGGTCGGCTGTGGCTTGTTCCGGCCTAGTGCAGAGATTTTCACAAGTTCATCGAGTCTCGCGAGTAGCTCGTTAGCTCGCTCATTAGGCTCGCCATCCTTAATGATCAAAATGTGTGGCTTGCCTCGACTCGTTAACCTCACGAGCTCTAGCTAAATGAGCCAAGGTTTTAAAGTCGAGTAGCTCAGTGAGTTTCGAGTTTTATTTTCAAGCTAGCTAGTAGTATGTCTCAATCTTGAGATTGATGCTAGTATGATCATTTTGTTTCCAGCTCAAGATGCTGCTGAGGCGACGTGCTCGGTACATGCCCCCTCTTCTCACCGGGGTTGCGTCTTTTTTCAATGGACTCGCCTGGTGCATTTTCACTGGAATTCGTGGTGACCACTACATGTTTGTGAGTCTAGATATCTTGGCGACACTTTTGACATATCATGATCGCGCATCTGTACATACGTGCTCTTATATACTTTGAAATTTAACTATTATGCACGGTGATAAAACAAAAAAAAAATAATGCAGACGAACATGGTTTGCTCGATCTGGTCTAAATAAATTTTGTAACCGAGATAGATTTAAAATACATTTTTTAAACTAAACTTTTTAACTTATTTATAAACTTCACTTCAGTAGACTATAGTCTTAAGAGTACGTTTTCATATTATTTGGATGATGTAGTTAGCCCATAAAAATATTTTAGATTATTTATTATAGTTTATTTGTTACATTTTTTTATGTCTATGTACTGCAGATATTTTTGTGGTAAATTTTAATTGTTTGTCATAATAAGGTTATCTTTTAGCTAATTTTTAAGGTTGCGTGAATTATATGGTGTATACTTATGTATTTGTACTCAAGTATATTTGTTCGTGCATATAATTTATATCCTAAAATAGCATGATAGAGATTGTTAAAACATATATTCAATCAAATATCTTGGTACTAATTCTAGTGTATTATTAGATAAGTGTAAGATTGAATTCTAAGTACAATTATAGAAACTTCTGGAGTATATTCTCAAACGCTGGCAAATCAACAAATGTGTCTTGCGTGTTCAAAAGTCAGTTCACAACATGTAAAATTTGCATCCCAATAATAAGAAAACATATCTGTCACTAGGCCGCACTAGTGGCCGACCTACACTAATGCATTTGGTATTTAAATGGCATCTCTTATACTAATCAGTGACTAACATAAAATTGCCTATAGATTCTACCGTGCATACATATTACTTGATTGTTTAGTTTGCTCGTGTTGAATTCACTTAGTTTCATGTGGTGTATACAGTAGCTCCTGCCAATTTCTCAAATGAAATTATCTGCACAAAGTTAAACATGAGAATCCACTTACAACACTAGGGCATCCATTAGAGAGGGACTAGCATCGTAACTAAACTCACTATAATCGATCAAGTTTGTTGAATGGTTCCTATATATAGTACTCCCTCCGTTCCTAAATGTAAGATGTTTTAGATGTTACACATGTTGTCTAGATACATACTAAAATGAGTGAACATATATATGAAATGTGTCCAGATACATTTGTGTACATGTGTATGTGAACAAAACCTAAAACATCTTATATTTGGGAACGGAGGGAGTATATGTTATTGGTCTGTGGTGTGTGGACCGCTAGTGCAAATCGGGACTGTTTTCACATATTCAGTAATCTGTTGGATAAACCGATAATTGTATAGTTGTTACTACTACTGCCTTCCGCTCCTCAAAGCAAGGCCTATAAGTTTTTTAAAAGTCAAACAGTGTATTCACATATATACTAAATAACTTATTTGTGCTACTAGTAAAAAATATTTCATAGAATCACAAAAATGAGTATCATATTTTTCATTCCATCGTTCCACTTTTATTTGCTATTTGCTATTTTGTATTTTCATTTACCTTTTTTTGTTAATTTTCTTTTTCAGCAAATACATGAACATGGTTTCAAAGACACATGAACTGTTACTTGATATATATGAACATTTGTTCTGTAAAACTCTGTGTTTCTCTTTAATATTCCTGAACAGGAAAAATGTTTTATCATGCATCAAAATTTGTTTACGTAGCTAGCAAAAACTGTCCATGTAAAGTAAATAAATGGTCACTCAGATGGTTAGTATATTATACATATAATTAACCATTTTACATTCTTATTTGTTCATGGATCGGAAAACAATTTTTCATGACTAACTAAAAAATATTTGGGTATCACAGAAGAAATGTTTATGTTTGCGAGAACAAATTTTATCATATTTATACAAAAAATATTCATGACAGAGCATAATATCAACAGACTACAATGCCAAAAACAGCCTAACAAAGTAGTGGACTTCTGCCAGGAGCATACATGCATGTTACAAAAACCACCAAAACAGTACTACGTACATCTGACAAACTCAACTGCAACTTAGGAAAGACAGAAATAATCGATTAATCAAGCAAAACACAAGCGTCAAACTGCTCACCGGATATAGAAGGAACACGTCCATACAAATCTAAAATCAAACTAACAACACACACTACCACAAAAACATAGATAATGAACTAGCTAGAGCTAATATTGAAGTAAAGATTAGCTTAGTTAAGCTAGCTAGTTTGTTGAGGTGGAGCAAGAGGAGGACTTGGAGCTGCTGCACTCGTCTCTGAGGCCGCCGCCGGTGCTCTTCGTGGGAAAGAGCTCTAGGGTTCTGAGTGGCCGGCAGCATGGCCACGGCGGGATCATGTTATTCATACCACCACCGGCCGCGGCGGAGCTGCCTCCAGCTGCTGTTGCTGCGGCACTGTTGTTAACGTTGTTATTCTCCATCATCATCTGCTGCTGCGTCGTCCATTCTTGCTGCTGGCTAGTCTTGCCTGTAAACTCCAACCCTGAAACTGGAAGAGCGCCTGCTGATACTGTATCCTGCTGCAAGTATGCGCCCTATTCCACGAGTTAATCGTTAGGGTCGAGATAAATAGCATTATTTTTCTTTCTTGTAAGAAAATTTCAGTAGAATGCATCGTATGCATGTATACGTAGATATCAAAGGACTCCTATTAGCTATAAGAATTAAAAACCTGATGAGGCGCCACGAAGCAGCTGGTAGCGTATGGGTGGTGGTGATGGTGCAGCTGCATGACCGCAGGGTGCATGGCGTTGAGGCCTGCGGCAGCACCAGCAGCATTACCGCCGCCGGCAGCGCTAGTATTAAAAGGAGGAGGAGCCGCGGGCGAGGAGGGTTGCTGCTGGTGGCGGGCGCAGAGGCGGCGGCGGAGTCGCTGTCTTTCGCGGGCCTTGTGGTTCTGGAACCAGTAGAAGACGTTCTTGCCCTCGATGCGGCCGTAGTAGGCGAGGTGCGCCGTGATCTGCTGGATCTCCGCCGCGTTGGGCGTCCGCACGCCGCTCCGGTACATCTCCTCCAGGATCATCAGCTGCTCCGGCGTGGGGCACCAACGGGTCGACGGCGTCTGCGGCATCTTCTTCTTAACTACCACTACTGCTCTTGGATCTCGATCTTTGTGTCTAGCTAGTTTACTGAGCACTCGAGATAGCTAGCTGCTGCAACTGCAAGTGTACGTGCGTTTGGTGCTATGGCTAGGATATGTTCCAAGGCTAAAGCCTAAGGTTCAGTTATATAGATCGAGCTGGCCGAGCTAGCTAGGGAAGCTATAGCCTAGTAGTGAGTGAGCAGTGATGAGTAGACGTGAGACAAATTGGTGCGGTGAACGGTCAGAGTCAAGGGTCAACAGACTTATTTAGGGTTTCCTCCTTTTCACATAGCTAGGACTTGCGTTTCGATTTCAAGAGCTTTTCTCAATAAATTAATAGGACATGGATGAACTTCGAAAATATGATAGCAAATTCAATTACAGTACATCTCACGATTCCAAATATAAGGTGTATTTTATTTGTCGAAATCCATACTTTTACTTACATTATTCATACACTATTAAGGCAATGGCTACAAAATGACAATAGTATGAAAGTGCTTTTAAATAGAATGTAATAGCATCTATTTTGTGGAACTAAAAACTATAGATTGTTGGGCTTTTTTTTTGTCAAATCCTAGCTTTCCACAGTCAAATTACAATTATTTTGGTTTGAAACGGAGTTAACAATAACGCTACGTAAACATAGTTCATAGATCAGTTACAATCAATATAAACCGCACGTGTCGTATTATTATTTGAGGTTAATGTGCGCGTACATCATATGTGTACTTTAGATGAATGATGTTTATCGTGTGGCGCACGCGATAAGCAGCCTAAAACCAACAGTACAAAATGTATTTTTTCACCATTTTTACAATCTTAGAAGTATATAAATTTTTGTAAGTTATAATATCATGATCATATGATACTAGGACCCCTTGCTACTCCTTGTCTTTGCATGCATATGTACTTAATTATTGCAAACTTCATGTGATGGTGGCATATATATAGGAAAATATTGTGACGGTCCATCGCACGATGATTGAGATTTTCATGGGGTGTGTAAGATGCTGCATAATGCATCAGAGTTCGTTCATTGTTCAGTCAAACTAAAAGAGTAGTCGTATTGACACCTACAAACATACTAGCTCTGCGACGCTTGCGTTGGACGAGATACCTCCTGCATGTTCTTGATACGCGCTATATCATGTCTCTATAGACAGCCACATAAAATCATCTGCCAGTTCTTGCTCTGCCAAATTAAGTCGTTAGTGCGTGTTTGAAAGCAAGCACAGCTAGCTATAACCAGCTACAGCCAGAAAAATAGTTTTTTCCGTTGAGCTAGCGCATGCATGAGATCAGTCAGATATACATTGCGTCCGCAGGTTCCATTCCAGCCTGAAGAAGCACTGCTTCTTCTTCTGTTTGTACGTTGAAATTGATAGCCTATGTTAAATGACTGGCCAGAGATCACAGTGGAATAGAAGAAGAAGAAGGAAGATCGATGGGACAAGATGGGAGGATGCGTAATTGCCTGCACACACTGTGTTGTCCTTAGTGGCATTCAAGGGAAACTTGAATGCATGCCCTTCAATTCCTTCTTTCAATCTCTTCCACTTTACTATCGACAGAAGAAGGCTAGCTAGGATGTTGCTTTTAAATGTTTGCTGCCTGCTTGATAGTACTAGTAGTACTGCACACATTGTGCAGTCTGTGAGTGTGTGTATGAGAGAGAGAGAGCGTTGAGAGAGAAGGAAGAAGGGAAGAGAGACTGATGGGGAATGACATGTAGGAGTCCTGTAACATTACACGACCCTTCTGCCTATAGACTGCTGGAGTGCTGGTTGGGTGCTGCATCATAAGGTGATGATGAGAGAGACACCATTCATGCATGCAGCGTTCTTTAACTGTTTTTTCTTGTTCTTTTCCTACGTACCACTAGCTACTAGATACCAGGCCAAACCCCATATATGCTTGACCACAATGCTATGAAGAATTCACATATTTCTCTATAGTTAAAGATTGCAGTAGTGCTTTAACAATCAATTAAGGGCATAAATGCCTAAACTTCCACTAATGTCTATCCTTGACTTCCTATCCTAGACGAATAGTGAAACTCATTTGTTATAATCACCATCAATGACGGCTCTGTTAAATGGACATGCATGATGTATCTGACAGCCAAACGGCCATGAACCATCTGCGATGATCAACTATCACGGCCACTTCACTATTTAACGCTCTATGGTAATTCCTCTCGAGTTTTTGAACCATCTGGGTTGATCAACTATCACGGCCATGAACGTTTGAACTTTTCGAATTTTTCAAAAGTTTGTCGTCTCGGCAGTAACATTAAATAGTGCGTGTGTTATTTTGAATGTTATCTTTGATGGATCATTTATCATCTCTGGTCTGGTGTATAGTAAGTTTTCTTCGACTTGGTTTGGTGTTGCGGCAACGTTTGTCAGATGGTGAGATGATGTTGTCTCGTGTAAAAGTCCATTGTCTCTCATCATGTCCCGTGGCACTTGGTCTTGCGTTATCGAGGAGTTTGTGAGTTTTTTTGTTCACATAAGTCTTAGGCGCCATGTTGTTTCTTGTTGATGTGTATTGGATGGCTCTGTTGAATTCGCCAACGATAATATCGTCTTCTTCAACAACCCTTGTTTTTGAGTTTTTGCGGGCAAGGCCATCGGCCATGTCTGGTTAAGATGGCGTCGCTGCCTGCCAAGATAGTTTTGATGCCTCCTTTGATATGCTTCGCGTTTGGTAATCTCTGTCATACAAGAGAGAGATTCAATGAGGTTTGGTCTTTTATAGAGTCAAGTTTCATGCACTAACAACGCAACCAAATGTCTGAACTGGTGGACAAGGCTAGCAATCCAAATATACAGGAGCAGCCCCTCCCTCGTGACTCGGAGGCCAAACACGTGCATAGAGGAAGATAAATCTCATTATGACTCAAAAACCTATATTGACCGAGAGGGGGGTGAAAACCAGTAGCCAACACTTTAATAAGTTGTGAAAGAAATGACTTGAATTCAAACTCACGACTCTGATATCATGACAAGTTCATGCATTAGCCAACACAATCAAAAGTTTGAACGCATGAAAAGAGCTAGGCAATCCACAAATACAATAACAAATTATACTACTTAGTTTCTCAAAACAAGGCCACTAATTTTTTTTAAAGGTCAAACTACACAAAATTTGACCGAACTTTTAGAAAAATCATTAAAATCCATAATACAAAATCAATACATTAGGTACATCTCAAATGTATTTTCATATGATATCTTTATAGTGTCGTAGATTGTTAATATTTTTCTCTAAAAATTAGATCAAAACTTGCATTGTTTGAATTTTTGAAAAAGTTATACGACTTATTTTGTGGGTAGATGGAGTAGATCTTTGCAGGCAACTGTTTTATTCTCAATTTTGTTCGTCGTCGCGAGAGTTATGGTGTGTGATGATGAGAGTTCGGCTATAGCTTCAATTTTTTTTAAGGCATACGGTCTTGATAATAATTCCGCCTTTATTTAGGATTTTGTAGACATTTGGGCTTAGTGATCTCATTTTTTAACAGAGGTCATCATTATTTGGCTGTATCATTATTCATTTTATGCAATACTTTGATTTAAAAAAAGGTTTCCTGCATGAATGCATCGTGTGTGGACCGAGGAGTACGCAAGTTTAGCCATCACGCATGCATGTCAGTGATAGTCATGGCATGGGACACCTCGATCATAGTAGAGACTTGAAATTCATACAGTACGAGCCACACACAAGACATTGAATGTCGATCGATCGATATATGGAGATGGAATTATGTCCCGGTTCCCAGCCGTCCACTCCTCCTCCTGATATACTACATGCATGGACGAGCAGCTAGCCAGAGCGTTGGATGCCGAGACTAACTTACCATTCAAGCCGGCCGGCCGGCCGGATGGCCGCAGCTAGTGCAGTGCAGACATGCATGAGCTGCTAGAGCAATAACCTCTTCAGCAGGCAGATTCATCGTTTTGCTCTCTCTTCCTTCTTCAACTCTAATTACTCCATTCAAATCCCAATTTTATGGACCTGTGATCTGTGACCTTGCTTTTCCTACAGACATATGGTATCTATTGCACCCTTAATCCCCCTTCCGTCATTCCACCTTCCTTGCTGGCCGCCGGGGGTTGGAGCTATCTGGCCTACTCGATCGTCGATCGGCGGCGGTGATGAGGCATCGTCTCAGTTGCTCTCGCGCCC